>VXAY01007342.1:2756582-2849013 GCA_013399855.1 Oxyruncus cristatus
CGTTTTTGTGTTGTTGCTGTTGCGGGGGGTGGGGGGGGGGGGGGTGTCTTAGCAACTTAGCTCTATGGAATAAAGCCAGGATATGTGGCTTTGCTCCTCACGCTTGAGCGCTGTCCCGGGCCGTGCCGGGTCTTGATTCAGCAGCAACTTTCAGCCTTCAGAAATATGGTAAGGGTAGAAGGATAAGATATAACTCATGCACGTGGCACAGTGGGTTTCAGTTCTTCTCCAGGCTGGCAGTTTCAGTCTTTGGTGGCAGGCAGGCAGCATATGGTGGCAGAGAAACGGTGAGGGGGATGTGGGAAGAGATGCTCGACTATGGTAACTGGTTCTCTTTCACATTCCTCTCCCTGATTTTCCAAAATTTTTCCTCAACTTTCATGCTGTTCAAAGGGGTTCTACATGGTTTGTTGGCATGTAGCCCTATTCAGATGTTCAAAGAGATATGATAACCATAAACAAGAGCAGGATCTTTTGGAAGGAAAACTCCAGGAAGAAACTCTGGTAAGGGCTTTTGGCAGGAAAGCTGACAGAGAACTTTTGGTAGGAAGTTTTGACATGAACAAACAAAGGTGAAACATTATTTTTGGCATTTCTATATTATCTGGTTGTTACATGGGGCAGGACCAGGCAAACTTGCAAGGCTGTCACCCTCAGATGGACAGGGAGGTATGAAGCTTTTCCTCCTCTAACATCTTCCCCAGTCAGAAGCCAGGCACCCAGGAAGACATCCAGGCTCTGGCTGGCTGGGCTGATATGACCAGTCCTAAATTTTGTCGCATTGGTCCATTTAAAAAAAAAGAAAGCATAGCTGCTAAACTCTGCCTTCATGAAACCCCACCTGGAGTACTGCATCCAAGTCTGGGGTCCTCAGCACAAGACATGGACTTGTTAGAGCGGGTCCAGAGGAGAGCCACAAAGATGATCAGAGGGATACAGCCCCTCTCCTACAAAGACAGACTGACAGAGATGGGGCTGTTCACCCTGGAGAAGAGAAAAAAGCAGACCTCATTGTGACACTTCAGTACCTTAAGGGGGCTTACAAAAAGGAAGAAGAGGGAGTTTTTATAGGGATGGATAGTGAGACAAGAAGGGGCAAAGGATTTAAACTGAAAGAGGGCAAGTTTAGATTAGACAACAAGAAAAAAGTCTTTAGTGAGAGAGTGGTGAGGCACTGAAACAAGTTGCCAAGAAAGGTAGTGGATGCCTCATTCCTGGAAGTGTTCAAGGCCAGGTTGGGTGGAGCCCTGAGCAACCTGATCTAGAGCGTGGCATCCATGCCCATGGTTGGGGGGTTGGAACTAGATGATCTTCAAGGTCCCTTCCAACCCCAACTATTCTATGGTTGTATGAACCTAGTCAATAGTGATATTCCTGAACAGCTTTTCCCTTCACTTCCTGATATTTTTGTAGTGGTTTTATTTTTTTTTTAACTCTGAGACTATATGACTTGTTCAGTTTTACTTGAAAGTACAAATAGATACAGAACATGTAAAGACACTGTTGTGCAAACAGAACTCTGCAGAGAAATAATGATATTAAAAAATGTTATGAAGTATCCTAACAGTACTGGGAGTTGAAACTAATCCATTGTGGTCAAATTAAGAAACCAGTGTGAAAACTGTTTTAGTATACATGGCATATTAACTTGTATTTGTTTCCCCAGTTCCTGTTCTATACTTAGAAACTGTACTACAAAAGAAGATTAAGTCTCAGCTTTCTCATTGATCCTTTAGGGCTGAGATAAGCCAAAGTACAGACCATGTTAGGAGAAAAAGTGAACATGATCTTCTTCAGAATGGAGACAGCACAAGGGACAAAGCAAAACCTGTGCATAAGTCTCCTGAATGCATTTACACAAATGTTCCTTTGCACATTCTGATTTTTTGTTTTTAATATATTGCATATTGATACTGCATATTCATTATAGGAATGCAAAACCTTCTCTATAGCCCCCTTAGTTCAGGCCTATTCAGTGACAAAACATCAATCGGCATCTGTATATGTGTTGCTGTCCCATGACTGCATAATGGCCTAAACACAATGTGGTCCTCAAAGATGAACAATAATACCATATTTATTTCCTGAGGTGTCTCATACAGCAAAGAAAGATTTTGCTTTAAATTCTCGTGTTAGCTCATATATGCTTATTTATGGAAAAGCTTTTACGAATGGATGGGGAGCAGTTCAATCCCTGTGAATGGAGTAGGAAAAGGACCCTTCTTTATGTGTGTATGTATTAGTCTAATGGATTAATATTGGGCTCTCAAATTCACATTTGTTGACCTTTTACTCTCTACTACTGTTTACACATTTATCAAACATTTTTCATGTCTTCCTGTGGGTGTTGGGAGTTACCCGGTGTTGACAGTGCCTTTGAAAACTGTGAATTTAGAAGCATAAAGTATCTATACTGAGTACTGCAAATTATTAACATTAAACATTAAATTATTAACATAATTTCCATGATGGAATTATGTTTTAAAGTACAGCATGATACAATTCATGATTGTTTGTAACAAACCTTATTCTGGCTTGTATTTTGCCGGTGATGGTTTCTCTGCTCTTTTCTCAACTTGCAAATTTTTTTTTTCAGCTTTTTTACAGAAAAAGACTATATAAGTCTAGCAAATCTTGTGACAGCTACCATATTTTACAATTCCTATCAAAATCTATAAAATATGCTTTCTTTAAAATTTGAAATGATACTGTTTTAAGGATAATCAAATCCTTTGCATAGACAAGAAACTTTTCTGTTGTTAAAAAGGGGTAAGTTGCAGAAGAGTTTAGTGAATTTGTTTAAATTTGTTCTCTGCCACTTCTCCAGAGCTCAGAGTTGAGCTCTCCATCAACTCTTTTCAACAATTGCCTTATATGAATTTGGACCTTTTTTGTCAGTATGTAAGGAAAAAAACCTTTTTTTTTTCTAATTTCCTGGGAAAAAAAAAATAAGAAAACTGATGTGTCAGGCTAAAAGTTTAGCAAGTCTCAAATACTTTCTCTGAACGTGACTTCTAACTATATGTAGTGAAGAATAAATATCAAGTGAAAGTGCTTCTGAATTTTAGACAGTCTAATAGCAATCTAATTGCATCTACAGGTAAGTCATTGAGAAGACCAACACAGGCTCTTTACAGCAAAAAGATATCAGACATAACTTAAAAGAAAATATTTAGAAAATATTGTCAGAAAATACTTTGTCTGCCACGATGATCATCAGCAGTGGGACAGGGAGACTGTGCAGGCTCCATCCTTGGTGGGGAGGTTCAAGAAAAAGCCCTGAGCAACTTGCTTTCACCTCACAGGTGGCTCTGCTTTTAGTACAGGGGTTCTCTAGAGATCTCCTGAGGTCCTTTCCCATCTGGATTATCCATCAATTCTATTCCATGATTCTCCAGACATCCTTCAATACCATCATATCATACAGCCTTTAGTGAAAATTTCTGCAATGAAAGTATCTTTTCATTCAGTACCTACCTTATACCTATTGCTCACAAAAAGTGTTGAAATCAGATCCTCAGTTTGATTCTCCATTTTGTGAACATGAATACTGAATACACTGTTTTATAAGAGTAAATAGCTTTGTGATTTTTTCAGTCTCAGTCTTGGGTCTTCAAATGTTTGGAATGGGTAATGTTAAAACATGACTTTGCATATGCTTAAAAACACACCACTCTAAAAACACTGTCTTTTGTTAGCCAAAGGAAATACAAATCAATCAGTTCATTAACCAATCAATTGGTCAAGTCAAGGATTCATTCTGTGGCTCAGTAAACAAAGGAATTAAATAATAATGTCTGTAGAACTTCTGAGAAGTGTAAAACAATTCAAACAGTTGATGAATACAGGTAAAGCAATTAATCATAAAATAAAGAAATTAATCATAGGTATTATAGTATATAAAAATAAAAACATTGTTCTAGACTTTTCCCTAGTATTTCCTAACAAGTATTCTTAAGTGATGAGTTCTAATCTGTCCTTCCCCGTGTCGTTGCTTGTAGACTATTTTGACATAAATATGAACAGGATGAATAAATCAATTTCCCAATAAAATAATAAGAGGCATGTTTATCATTGCATTCAAATGTGTTCTTGTCTTTCCCTGTCCTTCAGGCAGAAAAAAAAAATCAACTGTCTTCATTATAAGATTTCTCAGCGTGATAGAGCTAATATTAATGCATTTTAAATTGAAAATAAATAGCAGGGTTGACATTTATATACAATGTTGGAATGTGACAGGACACTGTATGCTGTGATGTGTGTCATTGGCTGATACAGACTGAACACATTATCTCCGCCATTCTTTTTGTGCATAAATCAGTGTAATTATTTAATCTTTAATTTTAAACAACTACCACTTTGATCTACTTCTAGCATTTCATTGTACAGGAGTAAGATCGACAGTTAAATTATTTCTTCATCTCACAAGGAGGACTTCCTGATGGGGGAAATTATATAGCAATTTTTGACAAGAAATTACTTTGCACAGTTTGTCACAAAGTCCTTGGCATGTCTTTTAACTGGTCATGTACAGTGCAAAAGCAGAGTTGTCTGCCAAATGAGTTGTTCCTGATTTTGTGGCTACAGCACTTTTTGGAATTAGAGTTTACCAGTAATATTGTTACAGGCCAAATTCTAACATGTTTCTGAGCTATTTAGCGGAAGGTTAAATTTACAGTTTCTATCCACTTCTCTCCCCTGAGTACAGACCTAAATCCACAGAACAAAAAGTCTACTTGTTTGCATAGATGTATACCCTTTAATGAAACAATCCTCTTTTAAAAATCAAAACCAAACCCAAATTTCATGGTAATTTCATGGATAATTTTCCCTATCATAAGGTTCTTTTCTAGGGACAATGCCACATTTCCCAAATATAGATACCTCATCGCATTCTTCAATGGCATGATTCAATCATGCCATGGATGTAAGCCAAGACTTCCCAGTAAAATCAATTTTAATAAACTTCCTTTACTTATTTGGGTCTATTTCACACCTTTAGAATTAGTAGTAGTTTATCAATGGAATGTGAATTACATATATCCCCTAATATAAGAGTTAATGAGTTTATGTAGTGGAGTATAATCTCTCTAAATCCCTGCATCCTTAGGGTAGATAGTGAGTCATAACAGTAGCCAAAGTGTCTCTATTGATTACACAGAAACTGAAGAAAAAGATGACCCTGAAGTGCCCAGTTAGTAATGCTTCATTAACATTTTAACAGATATAATTTTCACCCCTGCAATGCAAGTACAGTCTTGCTTGAGCTAAGAATAAGTCTTCTTTTTAGAAACTGGAGGCATTAATTCCACCTGCACTTCCCTTTCCAACAGTTAAACCACAGCCGAAGATATTTGGTGCTGACAGGTGTTTGAGACAGCTACATTTCACAAAGTGTATCAAGAGAGATTCACAAAAATACCAATTTAAACATATTTGACAAAACAGATCCAAAATGAGAGAATAAAGTTGTGTAGAGACTTAAATAACTAAATTATTGTACC
Organism: Oxyruncus cristatus; assembly: GCA_013399855.1. NCBI lineage: Eukaryota > Metazoa > Chordata > Aves > Passeriformes > Cotingidae > Oxyruncus > Oxyruncus cristatus. The sequence continues at coordinate 2,762,087 of VXAY01007342.1, forward strand.
AAAAAGAACAAAGTCTGTTTTGTTGTTCTTTATTTCTGGTGGGACTATTTTAGAGAACAGAGATGAGGTGACATCAAACCGGTTAGAATGGAGATAGTATATATATTATAGTATAGATACATATAGTAGATATATATATATCTATATTTTGAAGTTATACATGCAAGGAAGTGAATTAATTGAAAGAGAGAGGGGCTGTCCCATATGGCGTTATATTTCTCAGGCCTCCTTAGCCTTTTCTTTCTCCTTCTCTCTTGTACCTCTCTGCCTGATTCTGTTAACCTTTTAAAAATACATTAAAAATTAATTCCTGGTCTTGACAATTAGATTTTTGAATTAAGTTCTTGAAAGACCCTTCATAAACCAAACCCTACAGGACTGGGAAATCCTACTTATTATTCAGTTTGCAATAACACCAGAGATTGTTTTTCTGAAGCAGATAACAGTGGTCAGAACAGTAGGGTTAACAAGTTTTCTTTCTGAAGTGTATCCTGGGATCCTTTACATACATCTAGGTGGCTGATCTGCTCTGCTGGTGATAGGCTTCAGAACTTTCCATCTCATATTTCCTACCACACTGAATGGCAAAGGTACAGTGTTTCAGTATTAACACCAGGCAGAAAGCCATCTGGAAGGACATAGGGAGTCTTTAGCTTTGACTGACCCTCTGGCCACATCCTATGGCCCATCTCTCTGTTGCAGACTTGGAGTCTTCCACAGACACACATACCAGGGGCCCATTAGACTGAATATTGGGAAAAAATTCTTGATTGAAAGGGTAGTCAGGCATTGGAAGAGACTGCACTGGAAATGCTCAAAAAATTTGTAGTTGTGGTGCCTGGGGACACGGAATGGACTGCCTAGGGAAGGGGTGGATTCTCCATCCCTGGAAGTTTTCAAGATGAGGCTGTATGCGGCACTTAGTGCCATAGTCTAGTAACCGCGGTGGTGTTGGATCAAGGGTTGGACTTGATGATCTCCGAGGTCCTTTCCAACCCACCTGATTCTATGATTCTATGATTCTGTGGTTTAGTGGTGGACTTGGCATTCTTAGGTTAATGGTTGGACTTGATGACCTTAGACGTCTTTTCCTTAATTAGTGATTCTATGATTCAGCTCTTCAAGCTGGTTTGAACCATGACCTTTCCCTCCATTCTGCTCATGTTCTGAGCTTTTCCTTTCCCTCAAAACCAGATGGATCTTCTGGCCCCACGTCAGCCTTTGATATTCCAACCCAAAATTCTCCACAAACATGATTTTCATGAAGGTTGATTAATGCAGAGACTCTTTCCTTATGTATTGTTCCTTTTCCAAAGAGCACAGAGATACAATATGGGATCAAATAGCTCCTTATAGTGCCTAACTGCCTTTAATCCAGATAACACAGGAGTGGAGGGAAGAGTGTGGTTCATGTTCTGTTAATCTCCAAGATAATGGTTTACTGAGAAATCTTCTCAAAATAGATTAGAATGATTCCCCAAAATGAGGCTGTCACAACAACTCTGATCACAATCGACTCTGGTTACAACACGGTGTCATACCCCAAATCACCACTTGTTTATTTAGAGTAGCAGTTGAGGAAACAAATGCAGTGGAAAGAATTTTTTTATTACAACGTTGAGACCACAGCAACAGAAACCAAACATTCATCTACTTTGACAAACTTGTGGGAATTCAATATCTCTGGATCATTTTAACTATGTAAGGACTGCTTTCTATACAAGAAAGCAAGAATAGTCAGTTCAGTTGCAGTCAATGAGATTTGTTGTGTTTTAACACCCATGAAGACTACGTGACTGAAAACAGATTTTATTTTTAAAATTTTATCTCTAGACTTGTCAGGAGTCTGCTTCACTGTTGGATTTTGTCTATTGTAGTAAATTCCTAAATAGTGTAACTGGGCCCTGATTCTGACCAGGACTTCTGGCCCTTACACAAGGTTCTGAGCAAAGAGTAATTGACTATGAGTGCATTTAGTGCTAGTGAACAAGGAAAAGAAAGTAAAAAATCAGCTAGCACAACATGGTTGAGAACTAATTTAGAATAAATAAGTCACTAAGAAGGAAAAAAAGTAGACAGGAGAGATTTGCTAAGTTTCCAAGCAGCTTTTAGCATTCATGAGAGTGGATCTTTAAGATTTATCATGACACACAGCTAGTTCATAGCCTAGATGAAGGATTCTGTGTGTCAATCAGGAACTATAATCACCCAAAAAAAAAAAAAAAAAAAAGAGATGTCTGAGGCTGGTTTCTGAGATTAACCCACTCTGAAGGAATTTAAAACTTTAGAATTTTTAGAACTTTAAAGGTAACGGAGCACAGGAGCTTAATGTATTATTTTCTCATTCTGCTGAAGAGGACAACTTCTTGCCACTCTACTCAGCAGTTGTCAGGTCACACCTGAAACACTGGGTTCAATTTTGTTTTCTGTTATACAAAAAGCTGTGGACAGGCTGGAGAGGGTCCCTTGAAGGGCCACAAAGATGATCAAAGGACTGGGGAACCTGCCATATGAGGAAAGGCTTAGAGTCAGCCTTGAAAAAAGAAGGCTTGGGGGAGACCTTATCACCATGTTCCAGCATTTAAACAGTGTTACAAAGAAGATGGAGACTTCCTGTCAGGGTTTAAACCCAGCTGAAAAATAAGCACCACGCAGCTGCTCTCTCAAGTCCTCCATTTCTCCCCCCAACCCAGTGGAATGGGGAGGAGAATCAAAGTAAAACTTGTAGATTGAGGTAAGAACAGTTTTAAAATTGAAAATAACATAAAATACAGAAATAATGGTGAATGATAATAATGATAATAAAAAGGGAAAAGCAAGTGATGCACAATACATTTGCTCACTACCCGCTTATCGATGCCAGACCCCCATTCTTAAGCCCAGATCAGCTCCTCTTTCTGGGTAGCTCCCCCCACTTTATATACTGGGCACGATGGTCTATGGTGTGCAATATCACTTTGGTCAGTTCGGGTCACCTGGCCATGCTTTCTCCCAGTTTCTTTTCTGTACCTCCTCAATGGCAAAGCATGAGACAAGAAAAAAGTCCTGGACTTAGGATAAAAACCTAAACATCAGTGTGTTTTCAACACCATTCTCATTTCTGAATCCAAAACACAACACTGCAACAGCTACTGAGAAAACATTAACTCTACCTTAGACGAAGCCAGGACATTTCCTTTTTACAAGGAGTCACACGTTAAAAACAAAGGGCAATGGGTACAAGTTACTCCTGGGGAGATTCTGATTAGACACAGAAGGAAAATTGTTCACAATGAGAGCAATCAACCATTGGAATTATCCCCCCAGGGAAGTGATGGTTTCCCCAACATTGGATACTTAAGATTCATCTGGACAGGGTGCTGAGCCACGTTGTCTAGACTATGCTTTTGCCAAGAAAGGCTGGGCCAGCTGATCCTTAATCTATTACCTTCTTAAGATAGTATACAGGTTTGCCATTACAAAGATCATTATTAGCTAGGGTGAGATTCCTGGCATGAAGAAAAGCAGCTCATTGAAGAAAAAAATGTATTTGGTTCTGTGTTTTTTTCTGATTCCATATTCCACAAAATACCATAGTATACAGTACAGGATGACAGACTATACTGTCAGTGCTGACTTTCCAAGATGTCTTTGATATTCATAAAGGCAGTATCTGAATTTAAATAAAAAAGTAAATCCTGTCAATATGAGAAGAAATACAGCTTTAGAAAAAGGATAATTAGGTAGGTCACAGGCTAGCAGAGAAAGATCTGCAGTTATTCTGTTGGGTACATTAGGAAAGAGTCATTTTGCAGGAGTTACAGCAAAACTTTCAGACATAATGGGGTTTGATTAAGGAAGAAAAATCATCACAAAATGACAGGGAATGCTTAAAAATAACTTTATGTTCAAAAGGTTTAAAATGTTTAAATTCCAAACAAATTTAAAGATCAAAAATAACCTATGGCCTAATTTTAAATAAAAATATGTTAATATTTAAATAAATAAATAGATAGATAGATAGATAGATAGATAGATAGATAGATAGATAGATAGATAGATAGATAGATAGATGATAGATAGATAGATAGATAGATAGATAGATAGATAGATAGATAGATAGATAGATAGATAGATAGATAGATAGATAGATAGATAGATAAATGTTGTTTGTTGTTGTTAAACCATTTTCATTATGTTTTCAATGGTTTTCTGCACTTATTTTCTTCTCAGTCATTGCTGGGGGAATGCCACACAGGAAACATGGTGGGTTCTTCTGGTGTTCCAGATGGTCACAAGACATTTAAAGGTGCAGGTTTAGACTGCACCATCATCTTAAGTCAATAAATTAACAGTGTTGCACAGAAAGACGTAAGGCTTCCTTGCTTCTTATTCTCAATTAGTCTTTTCTCCCATGCTTTCAATTAAAAAGGCTGGATCGCAGGTCTAATTCAGCTGAGAATTAAGTCATTAAAAAAGACCTAGTCTTGCAAGAACTTGCATTATAAAAGCAGCTAATCTATTTTCCTTTGTAATTTATCCTTCAGGATTTTTTCCTTCTTTTTCCTTTTATTAAGCATTTAAGTTCTCCATTTAGTAAAGTAAAAACGTATCTTTTTACTTTATATCATTTTATTAAGCAATGTGGGTAAATCAGACCGTGCATTTCCACTGGCAGCTTTTGTAGGGTTCCCATTGGCTTTGGCAACATGTATGACTGTTCAGTGCTTAGTTAACAAGTAGTAGAAGCTCATGAGGTCTTCTGAACCTGTAGTATGTTTTGGACAGACATCAATGAAACAGGCACATGATTTATTCACAGTTGCTGCCCACTAAACTTGGGGAAAATTCCCTAGAAGACAGGACAATTGTCACTTGCAGGACTTTATCAATAAACCATCCCACCCACAATCCTGTTTCCACAGTAGTAAGCAATAGACTTTGCATAGGACGGACTCAGAAATTTCAGAATAAACAACAGCATAGATACTTCCCAATCATTAAATCCAAAAGTGATTGTCTTAAAGACTTTGTATTTATACTAGTACCCTTTCAGCTGGCACTATAAGGTATCCAAGCCACCTTGAGTACACCTGCATTTTAAGTATGTAATAAGGTAGCTCTCCTAAAGTAAGTATAAATGCCTTTATATACGCAGAGAAAAGCCTAGAGGTTTTTCAAAGAGCTGAAGTACAGTGCTGCAAAGCATCTAAGGTGAACATAGTTTTGCACTCCAAAGGTCTTAAAAAATCTTTTCCTCTATTAACTGTACATATAGCTCTACCTTGGAAAGATAATTTTCTGAATTCTTACTTTCTTGTTCTCAAGGAAATGTTAAAGTATGACTCCCAATCCCAAGCATTACGTTGAAAAATATTTCCATCTATTATTTCAAAAGTTAGATTTTTCAATTCCATTACTTCTTTGCCCCTTGGTTCTGGGTTACAAAGCAACAAGATCAGAAAATTGTCCTCTACAACACTCATAAATTTATAGATCTTTCCCTGTCACACTCTCCTTTCTGAAAGTTCTTAACTCAGTCTTTCAGTCTTTCTTCAGAGGACTCAGTGACAGAAATGCTGTCATCTCTAATTCTGTGCCTCCTTTTGATGTGGGATTATCTCTTTCTGGGTGGCGTATGCAAGGTAAGCATGTAGCATTGGCTGTACAGAAGACTTTCTCAGTCTCATTTCTCAGCTTTTGTAAATTCACCAGTCTTTTCTAGCTGCAACTGCACACTTTTCACTGAACAGCAAGACCCAGATTATTTTCCTGGGCTCGCATGCTGAACGTAAAATCCCCTATGATATACAAGTAGTTAGCATAAAATCCTCTATGATATACAAGTAGTTAACATTTTATTCACAGAGTTTCATTTCTTTCAGTTCTTCAGCACTAAACTTCAGCAAGTTTTCAGTTCATCTCAACTTTAATTTCTCTTTTTGGATTTCGTTAACATTTTTCTTTCAGTACACTTGTACCCTTCTTGTTTAGCTTTCTTTCTAATGCATTAATACATTAATAAACAAAACATTGCATATATGAAAGTCTAAGACACCCTGCTTTTAACTGTTTGTACTGGTGAAATATGATTTTTTTTTTCCTTCATTTCGCCCTACCCATTTCGTATACGTGACAATATAGTACTCTTAAACAGTAATAACTTGGTTTTCTTACCTTTCTTTGGAGACCTGGTTAATGGATTTTTGAACAGCTAAATAAATTGTCATCAGGATTATATTTTAATTTTTATTCTTTAGAAGAATTTTAATTCATTAGAGAGACAATTTACCTTTGCAGACATGAGGCTGGCTAGCCTTTCTCATATCACCATCTACATTTTGGCTTATTATTCCAGTTTGAAATATTATTTTAAACAACGTCTTAGCTTCCAAATATGTCTGTGGCTTCCTTGTCAGAGAGTCTCTGCATGACAGGGAATCATTCTGAAATACAAAGTAAAATATTTTCTACTCTCAATCCATCAATCTATTAACTTTTCTTAATGACAGACTGTACAATTTTTGGTAGCAGGTTGGTGTTTTACTCTCAGGATCTTTGGTAGTCTTCCACCATTGTCTTCTATTTTCTGAACAGGCTGTAGCAACAACAAATGAAAGCAAATTTGAAGGGGAAAATATTCTCTGATATTTCTGACCTATGCAAATTGCTGGATGTGTCAGCAGATAGTGACATTCAGACTTGACCTAGTGTAGCACATGAAATCACCTAAGAAAAACTGCACTGAAGTAAATATTTTAAAATCTCAGAGCAAGCAACACTTTTGTTCAGAGAGAAAAAGTTGCCTTTACAATAGCTTGCATAAATACCAGTTTTGTATAGCTCAGGCGATCCCTTACGAAAAGAGAGGACAAATATGCTACTGTAATGGCAAAGTCAAACATATAATTCCATAAAAATAACATGGGAGTAATTTAATGTATTCATTACAAGCTTATACTGTTTCATTTATGTGTAACTCTTCTATTATATCTCTGTGGAAGACACAGCATCTTTTTGGATGTTGTTATTGCATACCCATCAGCGAAGGAATACAAGTGAATTATGAAAAGCACTGAGCCCCAAACACCCTTGTCCTCTCTAAGTTTGCACCATATTTAACAGAGGGTCTCTAAAGGCACATTTTAGCAGTAAGTAAATTGATATTGATGTCTAATGTATAACAAGAATATAGATGTTTGAGCAAAATGCCTGAAATTAAGATAGCATCATATAATCCAACAGGATCAAACAGAAAGAATTTATAGCAAACATTGCACATTATGGTACAGTGTTTTATTCAGTTTCCCACAAAGATCCTTCATCAAGCAGTGAAAGAATTTTGATATTTCAGAAAAAAAACCCATATATTTTAGATTTGATACTATTAAAATGAAAATCTGGCAGAGGAAATGCAAGGATATTTGTCTTTATGGAGAAAACTGCTAGTAGAGCCATTCACAGAGCAGTATCACACTCATGATGCAATTAAATAAGGTGTTTTTTCTTTTTTTTTTGTTAACTGAAAAGGGTACCTAATATGACTAATCTTGAAATTTCCACCTCAGTCTGGCATAAAACAAATTTTTCTCCCTGGACTTGGCAGGCAAAACCAATCCCACTATCAGGTACTTCAAAGATTAGAAGTGTCATACGCATTTTATATATTGTTAAAATCAGCTATTTCTTCTGCAGAAGTGTAGAGTAGCAGTGAAAGCTGGCCTTCTTGGACTGGAATCACTGAGACATTCCTGGGTCTTCTCTGGAAGAGAGACAATGGAAACCCTGGAAACACAAGGAGGTTTGAAGGAATTAGACCTACTTTTTCCTTTCAAAAACCGCCAGGCCTCCAGACATTAGAACAGTTTAGACCACTGCTAACATAGAAAAGATTGGGAAGAATAAACAAGCATTTGCATTTTGGAAATACAGGATAAGACAGGAGGAAAACAAGAATGAAAACAGATAGGAAGAGAAAAGAACTGTATCATTCATATCTTGACAATTGTGTGAAGCAAACATGATCTACTTAAGCAAAAGAGAAGCTTTTATCTATCAGAACTTCCACTTGAATCTCTGAATGCCAGCAAGAATATCTGGCAATCATCTCTGCTTTCAATATTGCTCTTAATGGTGGAGAATTTACCTGACAGAGATGTAATTTTGTGTTTAACTGCATCAGTCATCTCTGACTACAGGTATGTCACAGTATACGAATGTAGTGCTTGAATAATTGCATAGATCCTTAAATATCTTAAATTTATTTTATTTACTTTTACCTATGAGTAAATGTAGTAGAAAAAAAATAAAAAATGCACCTCGAATTCTCTCCAAGGTAAATTTCCAAGGTAAATCCAGTAAAAAAAAAAAAAGAAAAAAAAAAAAAAAAAAAAAAAAAAAAAAAAAAAAAAAAAAAAAAAAAAAAAAAAGAAAAAACAACCAATGAACTATGAGACTGCTTGTGAAGTAGAAACTCCAGAGGCATATACAAAACCCCTCAGAGGGTTTTGTATGCTAGTAAACAACACATACACTAGCTTTCAAGGGATTCTCAAACTGTATTATGGTTGGATTATACAGAGAAAGCAAAAATTTCTTTTAAAGTATTATGGGCTTCCTAAGGTAGTTAAAAGTTTGAAGTCTCATAAATACTGTTTTATATGATGTAAGACCTCTGAATGCTGAACTTAGAGGTGGGAGTTGTCACTGTGGCAAAGCTGCAGACAGTTTGCACAAATCCTTAAATGGACACATGATGCTTCCAACTCTTCTGGGAAATCAGAGGCGAGAAGAATTTCATAGAATCATAGAATCATAGAATCATAGAATCAGACGGGTTGGAAAGGACCTCAGAGATCATCAAGTCCAACCCTTGATCCAACCCCACTATGGTTACTAGACTATGGCATTAAGTGCCACGTCCAGCCTCGTCTTGAAAACCTCCAGGGATGGAGAATCCACCACTTCCCTGGGCAGCCCATTCCAATGGCTGATTACTCTCTCTGTAAAGAATTTGTCGCAGTCTCTGTGCTACTGAGCACAGATGGGCAGGTGAAATGGCAAAAGGTATATGAAAGTTGTCTTTTTGCTCTGTTATTCCCTGTGATAACACATGTCATTCTGCTGTGGCAAATGTCTAGTTCCTTGAAGAGCTACCCCTGACTGGGAAAACTCCTCACTTGGGACACCTGTTCTTGGGTGAGCTTATTGTTGAGCTTATTCATGAATCCTCAAAGAGCTCATTGTGCTCTCCCAAAAAATACGATTTATCAAGTGCATGTCACAAGCCGTCATGGCTCTGACTGCAATTTCATATATATTCCCATTCAGGCCAAGTTTGGCTACCTGGATTGAAGTTAGCTTTTGATCTCCTGTGTGGCTTCAAACCAGAGCTGTGTGAGAAAAAAAACTGTGAGGAGAGGAAATGTCTCCTCTCCTTGGGAACTGCTTTTAAGTTCAACCACTCACCCTCTTCAGATGTCTGTATGTCTCACTTCAATATCATAACAACACACAACTCTGAGGTCTTAATGTCATTTTATAAGTTAAATGTAAGGGGAAGAAGCAGCACAACTCGAAGACATGGAGTGAGGCAATGTAGAATGGTGCAATGGAGTCTCTGGCCCTGTTCCTGCACTCAGAAATGTCTAGAGAAAAGAGTAAGGTCAATCTGCTTTGCCTCTAGATAGTTTATGACACAATAAAGTTCTTCAAATCAATTCAATTAACCATGATTAGAATAAATTTACATTGATGATACAAATGATATTATTAATAGAGTCTACCCTATAACAGGCTCCTTCCACAGTTATGAGTTCTTGTAGCTTGTTTTTGTCTTTTTTTTTTTAATAGATTTCAGGTTCTAAAACATTTGTCATATCACTGGTCCCTAATAAATTTTCTTATTTCTTCTGGGATCATTAGCTCCTTGTCTTTAGCTTTTGTTATCTTATTTACTGAATCTTCACGGAGTCACAGAATACTCTGAGTTGGAAGGGACCCAGCAGGATCACTGACTCCAACTCCTGGCCCTGCACAGGACACCCTAAGAATCACACCACATGCCTGTACCTGAGAGTATCATCCAAATGCTTCTTGAACTCTGCCAGGCTTGGTGTTGTGACCACTTCCTTGGGGAGCCTCTTCCAATGCTCAATCACTCCCTGGATGAAAAACCTTTTCCTGCTGTCTAACCTAAACCTGCCTAAACCTCAAGCCCTGTCACTGTTCATAAGAGTGAAGAGATCACTACCTGCCCCTCAATTTCCTGCATGACTATGATGAAAATTCAACATCAAACTTGAATAAGCCTTATGATTAAAGAAGTTATAATTCCAAATGGAAAAAGAGCTTCAAGGCACAGGGCACTTTTTTTTATCTCTATGTTTACATCAGCCTATGGCAAGTCCCCTCGTCTGCTAGGAATCTGCAGCAACTGTTGCAAGTTGATTGGAAACCCTCAGGTCCCATAAGGGATTCTCTCCTCTGAGGAACACTGGAGTTTTGCAGGCAGAAAAAAAAATCAGGTCCTTAATTTGGGGAAGCAGAGGATATAAAGAGAGAGACTCTCCTCATCTCCTGCATACACTGGTAATCGGCAGTATCAGTCTTCTGAATACTGTCATGTTGAGCTGATTTAAACTTCAGAAATGATGGAGAGCAAAGCTGAACAAAAATACTTTCCAGACTTGACAGATCGCCTGGTTCATGGATCCAGATGGAATTTTAGAAGACTGTAAAACTTTAAAACAGGCCTTGACCATTGTGAACTGACTTGAAGTTGGTGGGTCTAAGATTTTCCAGGGAAATTGATCAGACACTTTAAAGATTAGTCACTTGTTTTATTTTTATAATTTGAACATTTTAATATAGTATCTGATTAGATTGAATAATATTAAGCTCACAAAATCAAAGGCTAGTGCCTCCTTTTTACTTTTTTAAGACTACTTATTTCTGTAATGAGTTATTTAATCTTCATTTTCCTTTAAGCTCACCCAAAGGGATGTTTATGATCTTCAAAAGAAAGTTTCTTTGCTATATTAAGTAACAGCTAACACTGAATTCTGATACAGAGAATGAGTTCAGGTTTTAGGGTATTATAAAACAACAGTGAAGTTAATCATCGTGGTGACCCCAGCTGATTGGATGGCTAATCACCAGAAAGACAGGACTGGTGGACCAGGTTTTTGCACATCTTTCCCTTGCAGAAGCTTGGTTTATCTTGGCAGATAGAAACATTATAGATCTCTCCCATATCTGTATATAATTTCTCCTAAAGATTACCGAAGTGACAATGAGACTTTGATACCATCTCCTCTGCAGTTATGTCTCCATAATCAAAGAGACATATTTGTATTAGAAGCCCCCATATTTGCATCTTTCTGTTCATCTTTTCCAATATAGATGTGAGCAGAGCAGCTTGTCATTCCACTCATTTGTATTTGGTTAAAAGAAATCTTGTTACATAACATGAAAACTGAAGCTGGCAAATAAATTTCAGACTTGGTTTACTTTTTCTCTATCTTCAAATAAAATAGTGTGTGTGTGTCTTTCAAATAAAATTATTCATAAATGGGTAACATAGGAAAACAAGATTATCTATTAAATTTAGGAAACACTAGAAGTTTTTGTCTCCTAATACAGTAGTTTGCATCCAGTGGAATTAGGATCTTCTGGATGATTATTAAAATATTTATCTTATGATATTTCATCCCTGCAAATATAGAAAGTATTCATTATAATAAAATAGAAATAAAATCAGAGGTTGAAATAACCACAAAACAGACATGTTGGTTTCCAAATTACTGTAAATTTCAGGCATAAATTTCCATAATATGAAACAGACACTCTCATTTCCTGGTACGGTCTTATAACACATGGAATTTTAAAAATGTACATAAAGTGAAATAACTGAAAAATATGTCTGTTGTACAGGAAGCTCAGCTTGATAATTTTTGTTCATTCTGGATCAGATTTTTTTTTTAAAGGCAAAAACAAAAGTAAAATTTAAGTTCCCCAGGCAAAAAAATGGTGGGTGTAGGTGTTGGTTCAAATGCATGTACAAAACAACTTCTCCAAAAACAGGACAGCTATGAGTCAATACTAATGTAATAAAATTCAATACTGTGATGTGTACTTAAATGAATGATTTATAAACAATATTTGACTGTATAAAAGGAATGACAATAGTTTTTTTGGAAATAAATATTTGAGCCTTACTGAAAAATAATTCCCCAGTCAGAATAGTTTCATTTTGATAGTGCTGAAACAAAGTGAAAATTCTCTCTTTAAAAAAAAAAAAATCTCAATTGTAAGACTGTTTCTATGAAATATCTTATTTTCAGCAATCCACTTGTTATATGGTTTCTACTGCATGTAATGAAGAATATTTAATCACTGATGGTACCACTGATATTCATTGGCAAAGATATCTTATGCAGGATACTGTTCCCTCCTATCTGGTCACTGTTGCTGAACTATTTGTGTGCTTTGCCAGACCTATCGTGAGGCTGCCCAAAGTCACAGAATGGGACTGGGAACAAAGACCAGCAAAAGAGAAATGCCAACAGCAGTCCCACAACTCTCATGAGTAGAAGGCCCTCTGTAAAAGCTGATTTTTATTCCTTAGTACACTTGCAAACTGCAGTTTTCCTGAAATCAGACTGTCCCTAGTGCTCAAAACTGACAAAGTTCCTGGGGGAGTTCACATTTTTAACACTACCCTTGTCAGACTTAATCAGGTCTTGTACCAGTTAGCCATCTATATTTTGGTTGTGTAGTCTATATAAAATACACTTGTAAGCAATCTAGCAGACATCTCTGCTTGTACAACATGATATCTCAGGTCCTGATGCACAAAGCAGAAACTAGGATTGATCCAAATATTTCTTAAAGAAGATGTACTGTCACTCAAACCAATACATAATACCCTGGTGATCTGAATATAAAAAGCCTTTTAGAGACTGCACTTCACAGACATAGCGTTATGTTGCTGCTGTACAGCACTCATAAGATTTAAAGTGACTTCTACAACAAAATTTTTAATCACAGGAAGAAATAAGGGTACTCTTTTGAGGTTCCTCATTGCTGCATAAAACACATAATTACATTCAGAGCTCATCCCCTTATTTCCTATATATAGTGTTTGATATATTCATCTTTTGCCTGATCAATGTTCAGGCAGAGTTCTGAATAAATGAGTGAGTATCTTTATTTGTGTAAGCAAGGGCTTAGAAGATTTTCCAGCTTTATCAGTAGCTTTTCTCCAAAACTGTTGTTTACATCATCTCAGGTCATGAAAAATTACTACTGTTTTTTAATTAAAAAAAAAAAAAAAGTCAACATGAAGTAAAGGAAGTTAGGTTACTTTAAAAATACTTCATAGGAGGTTGAAATGGGAACCCTACAAGACACAACATTATTGGTTGTGATAATGTCACAGAATACCACAGAGGCAACAATTCACTTAGAGTCTAAACAAAAAAAAAAAAAAAAAAATAAAAAATAAATAATAAAATAAAATTTTAAAAAAACAAAATGAAAACAACAACAACAAAAACAACCCTGGGATTTAAGCATATAGCCTAAATTTTAATGAGCATATAATGCAATATCTTGTATACTAGAATATTTAGGGTTACTTTTGGTTACAGAAAATCACACACTAAACTGAGGCTCACAGGGAACAGATTTCACCCTCCATACACATCTTAGTCACTGTTGTTGTCAATGAGTAAACCTGGGCTGAGGATCACTTGAGTAGAACACAGCAAAACTTGAAGGGCACATCACTATTTATTTTCAAATGAATACTGTTTCTCCATCGAGTTCCGCTGAAAAACCTCAGCTTACATAATAGGTTATTCCATGAATATTCTTGGAAAAATCAATTAATTAGTTAGTCACAGCCTGAAGTACTCCTCAGTATACATGGTGACTGCAGAATTTATCTCTAAATACTCACAAACTTTGGGAGAAGTTGAGCTGGAATCATATCACACTGTCTCAAGGCAACACTCTTAATTCCTTTATTCCAATAAAGTACAATTTCCTGATGTTGTTGAAAGTATCAGAAGGCCTCTCAAGTTCATGAGGGGCCTCTTCCTTTCTGCCATCTTTCCTGGCAGATGAAATTGTGAAGTTGTTCTCTGTTTTAAGACGTCATTTTCAACCATGAATATGGTTGCGAAGCATCAGTGTAAAGCATTTAAAACCTATTTTGATTCAGAAAATGTACCATTTTGAGAGAGTTTCTGTTGTGACTTCTTACTTCCTGCTTTCTTTCCCTCCCACCATCCTCCACATCTACACACCATAAGAGCTTTTTGATGATTTCTATGTTCCTTTTTGTATAATTATTTTGACAGCCCAGTCAGTAACATCAAATTTTCCTTCAGTGAGGGAAAAAAAGTAATTTTCATGGAAAATGGTTAAAGTACTTCCTGGAAATTTCACAATGTTCATTAAGAACTGTGATTACAATGGCAGTCAGGAACAACAGGGAAAGGGGCAGAGGCAAGCTTAATTCATCTCTTGAAAACTGTGAAGAATTGGCAACCATAGAGAATTAAACGGATTGAGATTTTTCATTATGCTCTACTGATACCTCTCATGCAGTGTGATTTAGTCTGTTTTGACAGAAATCAGGTTATCCAGGATCGAATGTGTTGTGCACGTATGAGTGAGTGAGAAGGAGAGGGGGAGGGAGGGAGGGAGACTGGGGGCCTATATGGATTGTAAATACAACTTTCTCTTCCCATTGTTTTTGCAGTCTTAGTAAATAGAATCATAAAATGGCCTGGGTTGGAAGGGACCTTAATGATCATCTAGTTAAAATTAGTTTTGTGCAGTTGCACAGCCCGTTAGAATTCTGCTGTTGCAATGACCAGGTCATGGTCATGGTCAGCCAATGCACTGTTCTACCTGGACATGCTGTACACACTGGGGGCAGCAGCTCTTGGCCCTTCTCCAGGCAATTAATGTAGTCGTATTAACTAGTAACTCTTGTCTGGTTGCCTTTCAAGGCCAGAAAGAATAACTCAGACAGGGTCTAACCTCATGAGTGATATGAGACACAGAATATCCTAAAAAGAGGCAAAACCTGGACTGCTAGTCCCCACAAAGAGACAAAAATAGGTGTTCTTCATAATGTCCTGAAAAAAAAAAAAAAAAAAGCACATGATATGGTGTTTTACTTTCTCAAAATTCTCCACAAACCCTTTCATTTTCTTCGTGGTAACTCTCAATCCATTTATAATATGTAATGATTTGATAAGCAAATGCAGTTTAGTGTCTGGTTTGTTTGTGAAACTTTCATTCCTTGAACTGCTGAAGCTGTTTTTTTGTGTTGGGTGATTGGTTATTGAAGTAATAAAATATTTTTTCTGTTTACAGACATGGGCTTGAAACTTGTACAGTAGAAATAAAATGAATGACAGTACAGTAGAAATAATAAATTAATCTGCCCAATTAATAATATGTTGTTATCATATTATTAATAATCCACAACTACCAAGAAGATTTTAATGATGATCGGTCTGGGTAGGCATTCATTGTTATGAATACAGGCATATAAAGCCAGCATTAACTGGTGCAGTTTTTCAAAACTGTAATTTTAACTTTTTTTTTCCCTAAAGGAATGAGGTAAGGCAGATTTAATTTATTTAGGTGAGCAAAATTGCCACTAAATCCTTTTCAGATTTTGTAGCTATGCTCCTGTACATGAAAGATGATCTTATTGTTATGTGATAGTATCTTGCCATCATGGTAAAGAGACGAGATATTTAGATGTATTCAAGTATTTATTCTATGTGTGTTGTTGCCATGATGCATCAATAACCTACTTTATCTTAGTTCTATCCCATGTTAAAAAAGAGTAATAACAAAACTACCAGAAAAACATGGGTTTTTTTTCTGTTCTTTGAGATTGGTCTGCCAGCTTTCTGTTAGCAACTATGATTTTTCAAAGGTTTCAATCATCTCCCAAGCCAGCTGAAAACATAAGACCATTCCATTTTTTTTTCTACATTATGTGTATGCAACATATAAAAAAGGTCATAATATGTAGCAGAAAATGGAATTCTAAGAAATCCCAGATCTTCTTTGTGTTTTCGTTTGGTTTTGGTAGCTTGACTTAAATGGGTAGAGTCTGTTAATGAAAAGACTGTTTTGGTTTTTAAAGTTTGAATTTTTATTTTTTTAAAATCCCTAGATTTCCTCCTGTTTCTTCAAAAAACTGTTTAAAATTGTTGGTTCTTTTATTTTTTTCTGTAATGTATATATCTTTCCCATCTTATGACTCAGTTTAGTTCAGTTTATGTTAGGAGTTAGTTTTAGCTTTGTTTCCTTTAAATGAGAATATAATACAGTGTATCACTGCTACCACAGCCCCTCTTTCCTGTCCTAGAAATGTAATCCAAGACATTTGTTTTACTGACT
The DNA here is from genome assembly GCA_013399855.1 of Oxyruncus cristatus. Lineage (NCBI taxonomy): Eukaryota > Metazoa > Chordata > Aves > Passeriformes > Cotingidae > Oxyruncus > Oxyruncus cristatus. The sequence continues at coordinate 2,778,503 of VXAY01007342.1, forward strand.
TGAATCTTGAGAAAGTGCATGCTTTGACAGAGTAAGAAGTTTTTCCTAGAAGATTTTACTAAATGAAAAAGCCAGAGAATTTTTCCTGCCTCTAGCTACTTAATACATGGTCTCCTCACATCCACCTTCCATCTTTTCCAATGACACACTGAAAATTACATAGGAAAATATTAATAGAATTTAACTTGTACTTTGAAGTGTTCTATATGAAATATTTTTAAAAGGAACATTTATTGTTATTATAAATCACTTGGTTTAGCTATTGATGTACTTTAAGAAAGAAAAAGGCCCTCATATCAAAGCATAGTTTGTAAAGTGAATACCACACATCAGGCCAATATGTTTTTTCACTGATAGTTTCAGGTCTTATTGTGTAACATGTTTTAAGACTCTGGAAATCAACATTTTGGATTCGCTAGGAGATAGAACAAAACTCCCACCTAACCAAAACCTATATTTTCCTGGGTATAAGAAGGAATACTGGCTGACCAAAGGCCAAAGGCTATCTGTTTTACTGTTAGGAAGATTTGAAGGGATTTCAATACACTTCAGTTCCAACTCATGAACTCCTAATACTTAAGCTAAAAAGTCACCTTTCTCTACCGTTGAAATAGAGGAAAGACTTTAGACTGCTGTGGATCTTCTTACTCTGTTGGGTCAGCCATGGGAGTCATGCAAATGCTGTTGGGCAGAGTGACATGTATAAATATGAGATAAATTCACCCACTACTGTACTCCTTCTTGGGTAGCACATATTTAAGCATGAAAGTCAGATGTCTGTGTAAAAACTTTGGTGCCTAGAAATATCAGGAAGGATAAGAGGTGTTTGTTGGGAAAGTAGTAATTTAAATCATCTGTACAAATATGAGCAGAGAGGGACTACTCTCTGGTCTACCAGCTAGCCCAGCACAGCTCACATGCAAACACCTACATTTTTTGATGTTTTCTCCAGAAAAAGGCAAAACTACTTACTGGTGTGGTTCTTGGCATACACCTTTCCCCATGCAATGGTTGAGCACTGCCTAGAAATGTAGGGATTAGTACAGGCCAAAGCTGTGCCACCAGTGGACTGACAGCTAGGCACTGTGGGTGAGCTTTCTCTGGTGCTCCAAGTAGTCTTGTTGGGCAAAACAGAGGAAAATGGGAATATAAAAATATCCATACAGACTACAGAAAAGTTTGAAATCAGCTGCGAGGAAAAAAAAATCAGAGTGGGAGGCATTTATCTAAGAAACAGGTCTCAAGAACAGGTATACTCATGCACATGCATTCCTAACAAATATGGGCAAGAATTCAAATGTAATTTTGAGCCAAAGCTGAGAACTTGTGAATCAGAGCAAGAAGATGATATGTATGAACTGAACTTAGATACATAAAAATCTTCACAGAAGCCCACTATTGCATTGTTTACTTCTGCTCTTGAATAAGCATTAATTTCTTATCTTGCTTGAGTAGACACATGGATTGGCTCATTTTCTTGTTAATGTGTATGGTGCACTGTTCAATACACTCCTTAAAAACTGATGTACATTTTCAAATATGATTCATAACCCAACAAATTAGATCTATTTCATGAAGAGAACAAGAGAGTTCTCTAAACTGTTAGTGATCAAGAAAGAACATCTGTGAATATTTATCTGTTATCAGACCCAGTGTTCCTTTTTCCTACCAACAGGCTATGCTCACTGACTAATTAAAAATAGAAAAACAATTGCTTTATTTCATTTATTATTGCAAGTGTCAATATAGCAACTTAAGCATCAAAAATGTGGTCAGTGACACAGTCAAAAATGAGAAAACCACTTTTTCTTTGGAAGTCTATTTAAGAACAAAAGATACACATACCACATAGTCTTCCTTGTCATTAATCATTATCTGTGGATAAGAAAACTTTGTAAGCAATTAAAATTGAATTTGTAATGAAAAAAGTCGTGTTCTACGGAACGCTGTAGGCAAAAGCTTCTATAAAGAGATAGTTGCAAACCCTAGATTACTGATAAAGGCTTCACTTTATCACCTCGCAACCTTGCCCATACCTTTGCTTGTTGCAAACAAGCTAAAATAAAAGTTCTGTAATTCTGAGACTACTACATTATTTTTATTAATTATATAATTTAATTATAAAAATTAATTATATAATTTAAGCTGCTATTATTGACCCTTGTAAAATTATAACCAATAAGATGAAACACCAAATTCAAACCAAACTCTCGTCTGGATTGCTCATTTCAGGTGTCAGGGGGTTTTAATTTTCACTGCTTCAAAATTTAATCTGTTTCCTTTTTTATTAGAAACAGGTCTAGAGAGAAGAGAAATGATCAACTGACTATATTGCTTTTCAGTCTGTGATAAAGGAAAGGTAGTTACTAAGATTTTCAGATATTCTGAATGAACACAAAAAGGAAATTTTTGTTATGTAACAACCTAGATAGCAAGTATCTAGACAGTAAATAATGTACTTCAAAACAGATAAGTGGAAAATAAAATGGGAAACAAGTAAACCTCTCTGTACTCTGTTACACAGGTTTTTTATCACCTTTGTAGCCTGGTGTCCAATCTATTTTTGTAGGAAACTTTTCTGTGCCCAAAAGGTTAGTTCAATTCTAATGACAAACACACTTGCTCAGAAGACAAAAGGCATTAAAAATTAAAATCAACATGTTTATTTTACTTTTCTGTTTAAATGATGGTAATAATTGCAATAATCAAAGATTCCGCAGCCATGGCTATGCAGCATCAGATGAGAACATCTTTAAAGTGTTCCTTTTAGCTCCCAAATGTAGCCATTATTCTCACTCTGGCCGAGTTATCCCCCAGTCTACAGCTGTTAGTGTTCAAGAACCCTAATGTTCAGGAAACTAATGCTGTAGACTGGATAAGGTTTTATTTGAAGGGAAGCAGCACCATCTATTGCAACCTGGTAGCTTAGCTCTAGATGATAGAATGAACAGAGATAGCCTGAGCCCAGTTTTCAGCTCTTTCTTGCATGCACTTTCATAAATTTGTCCTTGATTAGCTTCAAATGAGGTTTTTACCTCACTTTGTATGATAAGGTAGGATAAGGTGCAGGGACAGGACTGTGTTCCATGCATACATGTGTTCAATAAAAAGTCACATTGAAGAAATACCTGTTTACAAACTAAGATAAAATAATAGCATAAGGCTAGTCCTGAGTAACTGCTGCTTTTAAATGACTTGGCTGAAGTTTTCATTTCTGAAATGGGAGGACAGTCAAAAGTTAAGAGTTTATTTTATCCAGGTGATATTGTCTCAAAATTTTCTTTCAGAAGCAGCATTAATATAGGTGTGCAATACAGTATGTTCTTCTAATAATGACAGTGCTATTGTCATCCATCTATACTTCTGGTTCTTCTCTTTTTTCCAGATTGTCTACAAAGCCTGGCTCTGTTCCCAGTATTTTGAAGTCACACAGTTTCACTGCAGCAACAGAATTCCTTGCAAGCAATACTGTTTGGAGGTACAAACGAGGTGTCCCTTTATATTACCAGACAACGATGATGTCATCTACGGAGGACTATCAAGTTTCATCTGTACAGGTACGATATAAAAAATCCTAATTTCACTGGTTTTCATAAGTCTAAATTTGTTGGACTTAGCTATAACTATGAGAGCCCAAAAGGATTCCTCATCAGAAAGATTTGTTAGAGGTGCTAGGATTTGAGCCCAGGTTTAGAAATGCACATTTACGCTACAGCTAGCCCATCATCAGGATTACAAAACAAAATTGCTAGAAGAAATTTGCTCTGGTTATTTTTTATGCTTAATAATTTGGTGGAGGATTTCTGTTACTCCATGTCATGCAGTACTCAGAGTAAAGAGACTGCATGTCATGCAATATTCAGAAAACAAAGAGAAAGGCAGGGCCAGTTTCTGGTATATTCACCTGAATTCTTATATCAGATAAATGGAGAATCTGCAGCATAGCATTCAAAACTGCAGCAGCTCTCAGAACATGCATGTCTAAGAAAAGGTCTTTCACTAACGAAAAAATTTAAGAATCAGTTTTTCAACTGTGAAGAACTGATCTTTTTTGTCTCCTCTGTGAGTATTTCACTTTTAAATGAGATTGCTAATATATATCTCAGATATCACAGAAACTTTTTTCAGGACTGGCTGGGAGTCATGCAAACAAAACTTCAGTTTATATCAATGTTATCTTCAGATTTCTGGTGCCTGGAGTATCATCTGAGAACCTTGAAGATATTCAGGCAACTTATTCCCACTAAATAAGTAAAAAGGCATTTCAACACTTAGATCATTTGACATCCTGGTCCAAACATCAGAAGTTAGAGAGCCTTCACCTCTAAATTAGGGCTCCACTGGAAATCTTGATACTAAATGAGTTGTCCAAGGTAAGCTACTTAAAAATAGAGCCAGTTATAAAACCCCATAGATGCTATATACTATCTGAGATACAGGCATAATGATTGTGGCAACTCACTTCATCTTACACCCTGTGTTTGGATTTAGGGTGATTTTGGTAGCAAGGTATTTACTGTATTTCTTTTTGAAACTTAAGTCTTTTGCACACATTTAAATAATATCCATCCATATGCAAAAGGCAATATAATGAAATGTGAGCTCAGTTACAATTTTGAGTCATCAATAAGATAATGGTGCTTAGCACTTCAATGCATTTTGTAAATATTAATAGCCTTCCAATATGCATATGCAGTAAACAAATTAGTATTATTTTACAGTTTAAGATAGTATAGTAAAAGTTGAAGTGGGAAACTTATTTATATATTATTTTATTTACCACAAGTATACAATATATATATATGTGTGTGTGTGTGTGTTCGTGTATATACACGTGTATCCGCTTACACAACGGTAAAAAAACAAAGAATCAACAAAACCATCTTGGCATATATTTCAGAAAATCTCTTAGGAAAGACATATCCATTTTCTTACTGTAACTCAAAATCCAAACTCCTTCTTAAAACACACAAAACATACAGTTTTGAAAAGATTACTGACATCTCTGAGTGTGGGATGAAAAAACAGTTTTAGGAGAGGATTAAATTCATTTTATTGCAGGTTTTAGTAATGTGGGTATCTACACATAAACTCTGTGGCTAAGCTCTCACTAGAGTCACTAAGGATATGGTGTAGTGAGTAGGGCTGAGAGGTGTTTAAATCAGCCTGAGTAGACACCTGCATCTGATGAGAGGACTCGTTCACAGTACTGGCTGCTCTCTGTTGGCTGTATTTGCTGTTAGTCACCAGGGTCTTTTTGCAGACATTTAAAATCTGAAGCTCAGCTTAGCAGTCCACTAACTGTTATATTTGTTTGAGTTTTTTGTCCTCTCAAGTTCAGACCCAGGAGCAGAGCTTGTATTCACAGACCCATGGGAGTTAGTGTGCTGACCCTAGGGAGTTGTGTACAGGAGAGGATGCTGAGGACAGGTACAAGGCGCAATTCAAACTTTATCTGGAATATAGGCCCATTTTCACCCTCTTGCTAAGCAGTAGCTCACTGTAAGAGTACTTCCTGCCACTAAACAATGATAAATGAAACTATTATCTGCTGTGAGACTAAGGAATTGCACTTCTTTGCAGCTTAGTGAAAACAGATTTATTTCATGCAAAGTACGGCGAGTTCAACAGCAGATAAAATAGTCTACCTCAACATAGCTTATGGCTTGACAGGTGACTTAAAATCCTTTTGCCGAAAAGCAGCTGGAAGCAGATCATCCATGTCTTGAGGGACCTATTCTCCTGCTGCACTTTCTGTGAGCTCCTGCCTGGCATACATGTTCTGGGATTTTTAGTTACTGATCTGTCTCTTCATTAGCAAAACCCAAAAGAGTAAGGTCAAAAAGTATTTCTGTCCAATATTTAGGTGTCAAGTAACAGGAAAAGGTATTCGAGGGATATCTGGGTTTATTTGACATTGACTACAGCACAGAGGGCAGGACATACATATAAACATTACATGTCATTTCCCAGTTGCAGTTATATAGAGGCTGGTGTCACCAGCAATGCTGGGAGGCTGTACTGAGCTGCCACCTCCCTTTGCCATGCCCGTCCTGCTGCAGCAGTGAACCAGAGCACAGAGACCTACTGTAGGTGAGCGTATGGCAGCACTGCTGGATAAGGAACACAGGAACTCTTTTTTTTTCTTTCAGGGAAGGATTTTTGTGAAGTTGGAGGCTGTAAAAAGAAATAATAACCAAGGTTTTATCTTTCCTTGGAAGATACACATGATGACAAAACATTATAGGACTGTCTATTTTCTCCCAAGAAATTTTGCAGTCATTGTTACCTTGTCACCCTTAAAATAAAAAGAAAAATAATTCAGTTTATACTATGGATTAATATTGATTTATTGGAAATTCCTGAAGAACTCATATAATGAATGGCAAGTACTCTACCCTGAGAATGTCTTAGTTGATCATCTCCAATGAAAGCAGATAGCTGGAAAGGAAGAAAGTGTGCTACACTAATTATGTATCACCAGAACTTGTCTTTTGTAGAAATGTATGTGAGGGTGTGGAATAACTTCAGTGCAAAAGAAAGTACTCGGGAGACTAATCAGAACAATCAGAATCACAGTGTGGTTCTGATTATGGAAATATGCGGTTCACTAGAAAGAATTTTGTGTTCCACTCTTGCACCCTTGCTTCCAGGAAAAGGAAGGAAAGAAGTTGAGCCTTCCATCAAGCACTATTCTGGAACATACTGGTTTTCATATTCATTAGAATTGTTTGATTGCTTTCAGTTTAGACCTTTGGCGTTCATATCCATACGATTAAAGTTAACAGTGGTTTAGATGAAAGATGTTTCTTTCTACATCTCAGTTGTCTAGAATTGCCCGTGCAAACCAGAATCTTATTTAAGGGAGATAACAATCGTGTTTAGATGCGCACACACACACACACACACACACACACACACACACAGAAACACACAAACACACAGGGCAGATTACAATGAATTAGTCCCATGCAAAGTTCCAGGTCAGGGATTTTGATTGTAACTTCTAAGAAAAGGGTGTTCATAGCAGTGGGATTTTTTTCGGTTGTAGATGTAGTCATCTCTTCTTTTTTTTTTTTTTTTTTTTTTTTTTTTCCCAGCATGAATGGAAGATGTGGCAGATTTCTTTAACACATGGTCTTTCAGAGTTCCAAGACTGTGGTGGGTTGACTCTGGCTGGATGCCAGGTATCCACTGTAGAGGAACCTTCCAAGTCTGACCATTCATGAGACCCTCTGCCAGTCAAACTCCCAAGCCCAGAGACTTTAAGTGCTGCATCCAAAGCCCCTTCTCAGAGGGGTGGCTCCAGTGAGCTGACAGGTGCTTTGCTTGACTCCCCACACATCCCACTCTCACAAAGTCAGACCAGGTTTCCTTACCGGTTTGACCTCAGATTTCCCATAGCAGAGTCTCAGATGTCTAGTTTCATAAACTGCGGTAACACAGACAGAACCTGAGCTGTTGCCTCTGAGGAGGACCCCCAACAAAGGAGTCCCTGGGCTTTTATACCCCCACGGTCTACCCATGCACAAGTCTCACTGTTCCTCATGAGTCTTCCGATCCTGCTGTGTCTCTCAGTGTCCACCCTGGCTGGCACCACCAGTCTGTGCCTTTTGTTGACCAAAGGGTTGGCAGTTCACAGCCTCTTTTCTCTCTGGGCTCCCACCCAGATCTCAATCCACATCCCAAACTGCAGCTTGCAAACTGAGCTACCTGCACCAGAGGTATTCTTCAATATCCACCAAAGCCACTCTTTCACTCCCCTCTACAACTGGACTGGGGGCAGAAAAAAAGGACGGTTTATGGGTCGAGATAAGGATGGGGAGAGATCACTCACCAGTTACCATCATGGACAAAACAGACTTGACTTAGTGAAATTAGTTGAATTTGTTACTAATCAAAATCAGAATAGGTAAAGAGAAGTAAAGCATATTTTAAAAATACCTTCCCCTCACTCCTCCCTCCTTCCAAGGCCTAATTTTATGGCTGATTTTCTACCTACTCGCTCACAAGATCATAGGTCCTACCAGTAAACCTACCTTAGTTTGGGGACCTTCCTCTGTCTGTCTGCAGGTCCATGCCAGGAGCCTACTCCAGCACAGGCTTTCCTAAGGGGTCACAGCTTCTTTCAGGCATCCATTTCTCTGGCATGGGTCTGCTCCACAAGCTGCAGGTGGGTCTCTGCTCCCCTGTGGACCTCCATGTGCTGCAGGGGCACAGCTGCCTCACCATGGTCTTCATCACGGGCTGCAGGGGAATCTCTGCTCTGGTGCCTGGAGCACTTCCTTCTCCTCCTTCTTCACTGACCTTGGTGTCTGCAGAGCCATTATTATCACATATTCTCTCTCCTCTTTCCTCTGGACACAATTGCTTCTGCACAATAACTTCTTTTAACTTAACTATGTTATCCCCGAAGTGTTACTTACCATCACTGATTGGCTTGGCCTTGGCCAGATCCATCTTAGAGCTGGCTGTTCTTGGCTCTGTTGGACATAAAATCATCATAGAATCATAGAGTGGCCTGGGTTGGAAGGAACCATAAAAAATCATCTAGTTCCAACCCCTGTACTTCTAGTAGCTTCTCACAGAAGCCACCACTGTACCTGTACCCCCTGCTCCGCTCCCCACCAAAACCAGGCCATGCAAACCCAATAAAGATTCTACGTACAAAGCGCTGGAAGAGACTTGTAATAATTCACAACTCCTGCTTTTCCCATGCCTTCCAAAGTGAACTGAAACCCCATGAACTGTTTCCGTTTGGCTTGCTACCATCTCCCAATGGAGTTGAAGGAGGAGTCACAGGTCATAAATGTTTTCTGAGTCAGAGGTCATAAATGTTTTCTTCACAGCCAAAACTATTCTTTCAGGCCTGCAGTTTGCTCGACCCAGAAAACATGAGAAAATATAGTGGCCAAATGAGCAGCAGAGGTACCCAAAGAGAGGAGAGAACATATTGTCTGCACACATGGACCTTCCCCAAGCAGCCAGGATATGCCACCAACACTGAGGGTCCAATTGCATCTGCATTAGCAATCTAGTTATGGAGCATACATTTGAAGCAAATCCCTTGTTCATACTCCTTGCTGTTTGACTTACACTGGAGAAAGGTCTTGGAGGATTTGAACTGAGCTCCTTTGGATTAAACTAAATAAGGAGATGGGCTACAGCACCAACCCTAGCATGCCCCAACTCCTAATGCACATTTGGTCTACAGAATTAGATTAGAGCTAGAATGAGGTAAAATTCCTCCAGAAACATTTAGGGTTGACACAAGATAAATACTCAGTACCAACTTTTTCATTGGACAGACCTTCTTACCAAAATTACTTGTTAATACAGACATAGCCTATTCCGGCTTCTGGGATAACTGCTGTCCATGTACCAAGTCTGGACCACTCTAGAGTGCAGATTTAGGGCTAATTGTATTGCTAATGGCTTTCTTTCTAGTGACCATGACTTATGGTGCCTTTGTGCCCTGTGGCATAGCAGGGCCATTACCCAGTATCAAGTGTCAGGCAGGAAATCCAAACCACATGCTCACACTCTTTGCCTGTACAATAGATGTCATGAAATTCAATGGAGAAGGAAAATTCCTCTTTGAAGGAAAGGAAGGCAATGTACTGAGCAGCGACAAGGCAAAGGATATGTTGCATTAACTTCTTCCAAAACCAGCGTGTCACCCTCTGGTTCTTCCTAAGAGCAGTGTAACACTGAGATTAGCTCAGTCAGTTAGAGCATGGTGCTACTAATATCGAGGTTGTGCATTCAATCCCTGTATAGGATTGAATTTAAGAGTTCCGCTGAAGAGTTGGACTTGATGATCCTTCTGAGTCCTTTCCAACTCAGAATACTCTGTGATTAAATTTCTGTCATCAGAATGAGTCTCCTGACATCAGGAGGAGAATCAAATTTGTCTACTCTCCTGTGCTGAACAGACATCTGATACTTTTCAATTAGAAGGAGAAAGTAAAGAGAGAGAAGAGGTGAGTGAACAGGTGATTCAGGTGTTTTAAATCACTGGTGTCTTTCCTTTCAGTTCACATTAATTTAAACCCCTAATTTCATGTGTTTTGACTAACATCTCAGTTGCTTGGAACACAGTATGAGAATCAATGTTTGGCAAATAACAGTAACAAATACTTATGTGACCTATGCAGAGTAACACTTCCTCAGAAACTCCTTCTGCTTTAGAATAAAATTTCACTGGAAATGAAACTGTCAGTCATCCTACATACTAATGTTTCTAAGGACATAGTGAGAATCATTACTGAGAATTCTCCTCAGTCTGTAGAAGGAGTTTGATGACTAACAAAACTCAGAAAAGGTATTAGGAGAAAATTAAACCACAGCTTCTTCTGAAGGGGCCGATGTGTGTCTGGATTTTACCAGCAGGTTTGGCAATAGCATGTCTGTTTCAAAACAGATGCCCTAATTTCAGTGCAATTTGAAAAGTAATTTCCTTGAGAAAATATGATATATAGAATGCATCACAGTCTATCTTTCCTTTGTAGAACAACTCAAGTAGAGAAAAATCTCTGTATTCAATGTGCTTTGTGTTGTTCTTGACAATCTCAAAAAACCCTGTGTATTTGATGAAAATTGTTCCTCCAAAAATAGCTCAAAATAATGTATCATTTGCCTTCTATCTGCACCTCTTAGTCTACACCTCCTAAAACATCAAAATATTGAGCTAACACAGACAGCAGGACAAATCCCTTTTATGTTTGACAAGCATAGTTTAAATTATTACTAGCTGTGGATCTGCTTACAAGGAAAATTTGACATGGTTTTGCAGCAAAATCTGTAACTAAATAGCTCATATTTTTGAGTCTAGTGTTCTTCTAGTCTTGAATATTGGAGCTTTTACATAAATGAAGTCCAATATCATAATGGTTCTATTTGCTTCCATTGTTCTTCTCCTGTAAAAGTGACCCAGGCAATTAACCTATTGATATCCCAAACTTTCTGTGGTGACACAGAACTTAGATATGGCCCTTTCCTATCATATCACAATACTAAATCCTTTTGATCAAGGATTGTATATATAGAAGCAAAAATGCAGAGGGAGTGGGAGAAGCCAAATGCTTTCTAGAAACACGTTACCCTGTATCTCAAAACAGTAGAGATAAAAAGCTTCATTGTATAGCTTTGAGAGTCAGCTATTTACTTATTTTTCTGATTTACAGCAACTCAGTCAGTTTTACAGAGGTAACATTGCAGAATGAGGAAATTGGCCCTATGCATATGTAAGGGGAAAAATACATGCATGGTGAAGAATTACAACAAATTTTTCTTGAATGTAGACACAAATACACAGGAAAATGTTCAAGAAGCAACTATCTGAAGTAGTAACCAACATATAGTGATAAAAAACCTTAAGACACAGCAACACAGCAACCTGTATCTCCTCCAACAATTAGAATAGAGTCTATAATGGAAAATAATCTTTTCAAATGAACTGAACAGTCTTATTCACCAGTTTAAGAATAATCTGTTTGACTAAAGAGTAATTTATTTATTTATTATATTCTTCTGCATTTCATTTTATTAGTTTTTATAATATGAAAGGTATAAAATATATGTCTAACCATCATAATTTGTCATAGACACAGCAATTTAGAAAGAGAGAAGATTATAAGATTGCAGAGTGCTGGCTTTTAGATCAGATGTAAGCAAGCAGTGAAATCTAGTCATATATCTACTGTGTTCTCTTCCTCTTGACTAGAGGACTTATTTTCCTCTAGTTGGAAAATGTTAATATTGAAATCTCAGAAATAATTCCTCAAAAACAGAAATGTCGTGCAGAGTGCTGGCATTAACTGATACAGTGATGTCACTTCTGGATGGATCACTCTTGGCAGACATCATTTACTTTGGGGTTCACAATAAAATGGAGTATTCAAAACTTGTGCTATACTACATCCACTTATCTGGTTTCTTCTAGTTCATGTTTTTCTTCAAGCACAGGAAACTTCATATACCTCTCAAAAATAATCAGAAATCTATGTTAAAAATGTGTACAGTTTAGAGTTCCACAGAAAGAAAATGAGGAAAAGAAGTTAAATATTATAAGATCTGTTTTATTTCTGTGGCTTCACAAAATTCTTATTTAGCAATGACAACATCTACATCGACCACTTTCCCATGATGGAGAATACTAACTCCATAACTCTTTCTGTAGCAAAGAAACCAAGACGTGGGCCAAGTCAGACCAACTGCTGCAGGTACAAATCCAGCCATGAGTGTGACACATCCTGACAGTGCTGAGGAGAGATGTGGAAATTCAATCACCAGTTTGGGAGGCTGGTTCCTGCAAGATGTCAGGCAGAAACCACATCATTCCTGAGTTAGCTGGTGATCTGGCTGATCAGAAGACCATGCGTGCATAGACCATCTTTGTGATTTCAATTCTTGTGTAAGAACTTACTTGGGGTTTGCTGCTTTTCCCCCAAAGCTGTTTCTGCACAAAGTGAATACTATATTCATTATGCTGCTCCTTTTTTTTCAGTATGATTCAGCTGACTGGGACACAAAGGATTTATCTATTCATGTCTCTATTAACATAATCTCAGTCAAATGAGTAGCCTTAATTCTTACCTCAGCATTAGTAACACACAGTCCCTAGAGACATAACTTCTGTGCTGATCATCAAAATGTTATCTGCATGTGGAAAAAACCTGTCCTATTACAAAACAAAGAGTCAGCTTTTATATGATCTTTGTGAGTCCTAGCATATCTATCCAGAGCATGGTTTGAAACCAAAGTCTCCTGGCAAATTCTAGATCCTCAATTATACTAAAGGTCCAAGAACCTCCATATGGTGTAAGATTTCTGCTGGTGAAAAATAGCTGAGTACTGGGAAGAGTTGGGAAACGAAGACATGGAACTGAGAATTGTAAGTGAAAAGTGAAAAGCGAAGTACATTTTGAGCCAGTAACAGCTGGTAAGTCAGTCTCAGAAATGTAATTACCAAATATCCAAGTAATACAAAGTAATGATGTCTACAAACTGAACTATGAAGACAGAAGAGGAATACAGAAACCTTGGTGGTTTAGTGGATACAGATATCCTTTTTATTTCTTATCCCAAACTTTGTATCCCTATATATAATATTCAAGAAAAATAAAAGTCCAACTTAGGGGAAAGAAGCAAATGCACAGGCAATGCAAACAAGGACAGGTAACCTTGGAAGAGCGTGAAATTGGGTAGTCAAAGTATGGGGTGAGGAAGGCCATGTCAAAGCTAGAACTGAACTTGGCAAGGGGTACAAAGAATAACAAGATGGGCTTCTACAGGTATGTTGACCAGAAAAGGAAGACCAAAGAAGGTATATCTCCCTGATAAATAATACCGGAAAACTGGCAACAACGGATGAGGAGAAGGCTGAGGTACTCAACAACTTTTTACCTCAGTCTTCATTGGCAACCTCTCTTCCCACACCTCTCAAGTGGATGGGCAGCAGGATAGGGACTGGGGGAGCCAAGTCCCTCCCACTGTAAGTAAAGATCAGGTTCATGACCAACTGAGGAACCTGAATGTACATAAGTGTGTGGGACCCAATGAAATGCATCCCACAGTCCTGAGGGAATTTGCTAATGTAGTTGCCAGTCCATTCTCCACATTATTTGAAAAGTCATGACCGTCTGGTCAAGTCCCAGGTGGCTGGAAAAAGGGGGACATTTAACCAATCTTTAAAAAGGAGGATGATGGGAACTACCAACCTGTCATCAGATCCTTACAGAAGCTATGCCAAGGCACGTGGAGAACAGGGAGCTGATTTGAGACAGCCAACGTAACTTCACCAAGGGCAGGTCCTGCTTAACCAACCTATTGGCCTCCTTCCATAGAGTGTTACTTAATATCTCCATTGATAACATAGACAAAGGGATTGAGTGTTTCCTTTAGCAAATTTGCAGATGACACCAAGTTGAACAGTGCGGTTGACACTGAAGGACAGGACGCTATCCAGAAGAACTTGGACAAACTCAAGAAGTGGGCTTATGGGAATCTCATGTGGATTAAACAAGACCAAACACAGGGTCTTGCACCTGGGTCAGGGCAACCCCTGATATCAATACAGGCTGAGTGATGAACAGACAGAAAGCAGCCCCTTCAAGGAGGACTTGGGGGTGCTGATGGATGAGAGGCTGGGCATGAGGCAACAATGTGCACTTGCAGCCCAGAAAGCCAGTTGTGTCCTGGACTGCATCAAAAGCATCTTGGCCAGTGTTATTCCTCAGTCCACTTGGTGGGTTTAGAGGAAGGTTGTTAGACTGAGTGGTGCGCAGGAGAAACAACAAAATTCTCAGGGGGTTCAGTAACAAACTTTAACTTGCAAACTTAAGAACATTAAGGTAGAATAAGGAACTTGGCAAATTTTAAAACAACATCCAAAATAAGGCACTTCACTAACTTAGCAAACTTTAAGAAGTTAGGAGAAGAAAGAGAAAGAAAAAAAAGAGAGAGAAGCATTCATAGTCACCACCCTTGGATCAGATGATGAGACTTGATTGTTGCAATTTGGATGTCAGTTGGTCAAAGTGACAGTTACAGTCCTGATCTGTCGGGGCGGGGGAAGCTCACGAAACACAAAGTTCCATGGTCTAACACACACTCAGGTTCAGGTGGGAACATGCAGGGAGGATGGAGAGAGACTTTTTACAAAAGCGTGTGATGATAGGACAAGGGGAAATGGTTTCAAACTGAAAGAGAGTAGGTTTAGATTAGATATTAGGAAAAAATTCTTTACTGTGAGCATGGTGAGATACCGGAACAGGTTGACCAGAAAAGCTGTAGATTCCTTATCCCTGGAAGTGTTCAAGGACAGGTTGGATGGGGCTCTGAGCAACCTGGTCTAGTGTAAGATGTCTCTGCCCACAACAGGGGATTGGAATTAGGTGATCTTTAAGGTCCCTTTGAACCCAAACCATTCTATGAATATTTTGATAAAAGAACAAACTAGGTTTTTTCTCCTTTTTGTTCCATGACTGATGTAGCCAGCTTCCCTGGGTGTCTGGTAAATCACAGGTTTGTAACCTTCTGACTGAATAAACTAATTAGATCCAAGAGGCAAAAACTTGTATTTATGGCTACAAACAAGAATGTGTTGAAGAATGTATGTTGTGGACTATTATTTCAGTGCAAAAGGTCTAACTGAATTTATACAACTGTTCTACACTGTCATGACTAGTAGTTCTGTAGTTAATTGTTTATTAAATATGTAACTGAAAATTCGAAACTTAAATTCAATTACTGAATTGAAATAAAGAGGAAATGTAATTTTGCATTATGGAAAAAGTTCAATTCAACTTTGAATGTGAAGTTGCTGTCAATTTATTTTTAATTAGATAAGTGCATATGAACCTATTTAAATACATTTTGATAGCCAACTTGTATACATAGCATTGATTTCAAAGGAAGTCTGGATTTTCCTGTAACAAGAAAGGTAGAAAATATAGTTTGAATAGCAAACAAATCTCAGTGGGATCAAAGCATTAACCATTCTCTGTGTCTCTTCAATTACTACTAATCATTTGAGCTACTGCAGTCACAGAACAAATTGTATAATTCCCTGCTTTGGGAGGCACTGCCTGTATGTTGCAATGTTTAACAGCAGACTTATGCCCTCGAATGCCAAAAAATAGGTTTCAGAAAATATGATGGTAGAAATAAGACTGCTTTATAATTCTGGCAATAAACAGTTGTCCACAAGTTCCGAAATGCAGCAGAATTTCTTAAAAAATGTGCAGTGCTTTCATCTATGATCTGAGAGAAAATAAATGATTTTCAAGCACTGGAATGCTGCATTAAGTTTCTGACTTCAAAGGTACCAAAATGATCAGGTTTGCCATTTCTGAATTTACAGAACATGAAACAAGTCGCTCTCACTCCTGTATCTTTAAAAATTTGATTGAATACAAAACTTCACTCGGTCATGTATAGCATGGTAGACTGTTGCGTCAGCTATGTAAAAATGTGCTAGTCTAGGTTTGATCTGCATCTTAACATGTTCAGCATACCTAACATGCTTTTTGTTTAGTTGCAGATCAATATTATGGAAGTAGGAACTAAAGCATTCCATTTTATCATATTTTAAGCCGTGCTCCTTTTCTTTACAGATTATTTGCAAAATGCAAGCAGTCTGGTGCTTGGACCTAAGAATGTTACAACTAAATTGCTTTTTGAAAGTAATATTTTTGTTGTAATACTTTAGAGAAAATGAATTCTTGTTCCAAGAAGTAAAGCCTCTTTCAAAATTTTTATCCTAATATTTCAGAACAGATAGATCTTTTCCCTAGTAAAACCTAGTTCTACCACAGAGTATATTATTTACTGAACAATTTAGTCCAAGATCAGTTTAAATGGAGAAAAGTTGTCTGTCCATTAAGTTAGACATTCTTGCATTTGAACACTAGTTGAATAGTCTAATTAGGTTATTTTAATTTATAAGAAAAAAAGGGATGTGAGAAGCAAACAAAACACTCTGATTATGTTAATCTCCTACACAGTAATGCAGACAGCATTGAAAATTTCCAATAAGACAGAATTCCTCCTAGTGTTCAAAAAGTCATAATCAGATCAGGCTGAGTAACCCAGTAGAGTTCCAAAGGCAAAAATGGCCCAGATGTATAGTCAGAAATATCAGGAAATTCAGTTACTGTATGGCAAGAAAAGACTGTTCTCACCTCTGGCACGTGCTGAAGAGAACATCAAGGGTAAA
The DNA here is from genome assembly GCA_013399855.1 of Oxyruncus cristatus. NCBI lineage: Eukaryota > Metazoa > Chordata > Aves > Passeriformes > Cotingidae > Oxyruncus > Oxyruncus cristatus. Next base: position 2,795,223 of record VXAY01007342.1, read on the forward strand.
CAAGTAGACTCGAGACAGGTCTGTTTAGAAGTTGTTCCTGTGATACAGTTTCATTTACATTGGTTTAACAATCAATATTATCAATATCATCAGTACCTCAACTATTTGTTATTTAATGCCTGTCTTTTCATGAACTGTGATATTACTGGTATGTGCTCACATACTGAAAGAAGAATTTCAAGGTCCTTTCAAATTTTGTGGAAATGTCCTAATTGATTATTTCTTACTTCATCACTCACTGTTACTTCCCAAAAAGGAAGAATTCATATACTCCTATCATTCAAATATCAATAATTACTTTTTAGTGCTGTTACTTTACACAACCATCCTCACCATCATACTTCTGCTGAATGATCTTTTAATGCTGCTTCTCGTTAGATGATGCATGTTCCTTCAACATTTCTAATTATACGAAATGACAGGTCTTTTGAGGGACTCAGTCTCACCCAAAGATTCTTTTTATCCACATTGAATAGTTTAGACTAAACCATCAACTATTCCTTCGAGCTATCACTTCTGCCAATCTTTGCACCTGGTGTTTATTTTTCTTTTATGTTTACCCTACAGGGCTCTATGAAAACTATCCAACCAATGCAGAACCAGAATGCTGTGATGTCAGATGGGGACTATTACCAGATCATCAATCCAAAGGGACTATAAAAACAAGTGGCTCAACAATGTGTCACAGGACATCGCTCACAGTTTCATCAGCATCAAGACTGTGTAACAGCAGACTTAAACTGTGTGTTCTTGTATTAATTCTCTTACATACAGTACTTACAGTCTCAGCAGCACAGAACTCAACAGGACTGGGCTTTGGAGGCATAACAACTTTGGAAGATAATTCAACCAATGAGGAATAAAAGAAAGGATTCATTTTACATGATAGAAACACAAGAGGCCCAAATGACTACAGTCAAAAACAACAAAGACTGAGTGCTTTACCCTCAGATCTCTTCTTGAATGACCTTTTGGGTAAAATGAAAAGGATGGGCCACTACCCAAACAACAAGGACACGTGAACACAGCTTTTTATTGACTAAAAGGCTGTTTGGTGACTTAAATTTCTCACACCATTTTATACACTGTGTTTTAATGTTTGGAGTTTCTTTTTTTGTTTCTTTTTTTGCACTTGTTAATACAGGATTTTATTTTTGGGACGGTTTCTCAAAGCTAAATTAAGTCTTTTCTCTGTCAATATCTTTCTAGTCATTGTGTGTGTTCATCTGATAGTTCTGTCTTTTATGTCCTGTCAGTTTCTATTAGAGGAATGACTGCTATGATTCCATGACATAGCAGAAAAAAAAAAAAAAAAGAAAGAAAAAAAAAAAAAGAAAAAAAAAAGGAAAAAAAAAAGGAAAAAATCAACAAAAAAACCACACAAAAAAACCAACAAAACCCCACAAAAAGAACAACAAAACAAATTTAACCAAAAAATAGAAAAGAAAAAAAAATAAAAAAGGTGACCACAAAAAAAACCCCAAACAAACCTTACTGTCCTCTTACCCATGGGAATCATTCATCTCCTTTCCCCTTCCCATCTCCCATCACAGACAACACACATTTGCTTCTGTCTGTGTAATCACAATGAATGGGTACACAATTCTAGTGTGCCTCTGCCACTGCTGCACAAAACAGTTGACTGAGCAAACCCAAAAGGAGCATGAAGGGGGTTCCCTTTAGCTGAACAAACAAGTGCTCTCCTTACAAGGTGGGATTGGACAGTTAAAAAATGTAAAGAAATATATAACAAACTGTTGCTCCAATACCCGTTTGAAGAAATCCAGTCCTTTCTCACTGGTCAGTTGAACAGGAGCAGCCTTTTTTAGATATGCTATGTAAAACCAGTTATGCTCAGCAAGTTGAGTAGTTGGGAAACCTTCATATTGGAGGTGAAGGATTGACATTCATTGTGAATCATGTTTTGAGTTCTCCTGCTGTCACATAACCAGCAGCTTTCCATATGGAATGGGAGCTAAGAACTTCCAAAATCCAACTCTTTTTTGTCTCAACAAAATTACACTAGAAGTCTTTGAGCATCTGCAATACAAAGTATCTCTTTGGTTTTGATTCCATTGTTTTTCTAATATCTACATGTATTGAAAGTTATTCTAGTTTATTAAGGATGCACAAGAATGTGTTAGCACAGATAAAGAAACTATTTTTTTTTTAATATATAGGACAACCATTTTCATAAATGTGCAATAAAACCCGTAAAGATATACTAGGATACGAGTAGTCAAGAAAAAAGATTGTAATATGATTGCTGATTTTTTGTTGTTTGGGGTGGTTTTTAATTTGTTTACTTTTATTTTCATGGGAACATTTCACCTGCTGAGTGTATGAGAATTTGTTTTTTAAAAAGGCTTTTTAGAGTTTACAGTAGAATCAATGGAAGGAAAAGTTAATAAGGGCTGTTTTTAAAAACTTTACATTCCTTCCTATTCTCTAACTACACTTGGGAAGTGCACTTTAGAGATGTTTGCTGTGTAGCTGGGAAATGAAGGAAAACTATAGAAAATGTTCTCTTAGGAAATAAAATATAGTTACCTACTTTCTAGCTATGAAATACCCCTTCATAAATATTAATGTTGTAAGAACATTTAATCACTGGTGCGTAATGCATTTTTGTATACACTTTATGGTCTGTTAAATTCTGGAGAAAAACAAAAAGAAGATAATCATGCTGCTTAAGCGGTTCAAGATGCACATGTTAAGCTGCGAAAGCTCAAATATTTTGCAAGAGCATTTGTTTTGATAGTGTTTTGCTACAACCCGGACTGAGGAGCCTAAAATGATGATCTGTGCAAATATGACAACAACAAAAAGCACCAGCTAATGCAAAATTCTTCAGCACTGGTTTGTTTCTATAATTCTTCCCTTCCCTTTCTTGCACATGCTATATTTTGTTCAATAAAACATGGTGCTTTTTATTTATTTCCTTTTCTTTTAGAGGCACATGTATTAATTGTAGTGAATTGATGAAAAATTGGGGGAAAATGTAGAAATGCAAAAGAAAAAGCCTTAACTGATGGTAGAATGTAGACTTTTGAAAGGACAGAGATGTTACTGAAAAGCGATGGAGCAATAACTGGGCAGTGCTCTGGTACTGTACAACAGCTGATGAGTCACACTACTGAGAAAGCTCTTACTAGGTGAGCTCTTGTTCAACTGACCTCTTAATTCTAGTAAGTGTACGTGGTCAGTAAACAGTTTGTTATAACCTTTATCTACCTCTGCTGTGCAAAGGCCATCCAACATCCATTTCTGTGATGTTCCTCATGTTTTTTTTGTTCACACCATTACTCACTGTCATCTATTTTTACACTGTACCAATACAGTAGCAAGTCTGGTTCATCCTGATTGAATTGGCACATGAAGAAAAGTTGTTGTTTCTCTTTTGGTTCATGGTGAGTTAATGTAGAGATCTATCTTTAAGATATTTTATTTCTTCTCTCCTGCTCTTCTTTATCCTTCATCCCTTATTTTTCTATAAAATGGTTTTCCAGTGGTGTCGATGAAAAATATGACTCCTCCACTGCTTGGTTACACTCAGTCATGTGTCGTACAATAGGAGAGAGACAGGAGGAAAAACGACATCACATGCATAAAGTAGCCTAATCAAACTTGGGGAAAATGAAGCAGAAAACAGTTACAGACTTTCAATTATTACTCAAGTACAAAATGTAATAAATTTGTTCCCCTCTCCCCACCTGGAGTTAGTGCCTGCAGTTCAATGGTCTGTGAATTTTCTGTCATCTTTTTGAGGTCTATTTCTTTAATTTCTGAAACAAAGAGTCATGTTGCAGAGGTGACTACTGCTGGGGTATCTGTTGCCATTTTCACTCTAGCAGTATGGTAAGCAGCTTCTCTTGGTGGCACCTGGGACATCAGGAGTAGACAAAGACTCTTCTATGAAGTTAAGCGACATGTAATCATGTATGATGCAAAATTCCATTCCATCCATTCTTCATTCGTTAATAGTTTTCCTGGCACAAACTTAAGCATGCTTGATATTGTGCACATATTACTTTTTTCCAGAATAAATTTGCATCTTGCCACTGCTATAACTGCCATCTTGTTCCATTTCTCCTTGTACTGTATGCCTAATACATACATGATAAAGAACTGGCTTAACAAAGAAGTAATACTAAAATATTTCTGCAAATGACTGATGAGAAGAAAAAGAAAAAAGAATAATATTTATTTTATGATCATATGGAAGAAAGAGATTTTTCCATGTCTTTTATCATCTTATTTTCTGCAATAGGGAAAATCCAGATTTTGTGCAATATGTTAATACTGCTAAGCCAAATGTCATATAACATAACCAGAGCTATATGTTATTCTTTATTGCATTTGCATTCAGTAATACAGTATATTAATGCTTTTCTTTCATTAAAGAGACAGTATCTTTTTTCTTTTTTTTTTTAATTTATTTTAATATAGCAGGTGAAGGCTGTCCTTCTGCACACCATAATTTAAAGACAAAAACCAACAAAATTCTAGAATGAAGTTTTAGCTCTATAAATGATGAAACCAAGTCATCAGCTGCCAAAGAATTTGTGGAACAATTGTTACAAACCAAAAAAAGAAATTTCTTCTTGAGAGTTAAAACTAATGCTATTCTACACGGTTAGAGAAGAAAGAATGAGAGCTGTGTTTCAAACAGCAGAGATGGCAGGTTTCATCCGGTACGTATTGTGGCTCTCAGCTTATATAGTTATACTCTTCTATTAAAAAGTGAGGGACAAGGACATCGTCTTCTGCTCTCTCTGTATTTGTTATGATAACGAATGCCCTTTTTGTAAGCATTGCCTCTCTGCAAAGAAGATACCTGCTTATGTGCATGCACTCAAATTTACACAGTGAAATCTGTATTAGGTGACTATCCAAAGCACAAGCAAAACTCATTGCAGAGTAGAGCTAGGTTTTAGGAAAGTGAAAAAAAAATTCTGTTAGGAAATTTCAAGATACATGTAAAGAACCAACTAAACAAGGAATCTGTGAAGGTGCGTGGTCCTTACTGCAGCTTTCACTGTACAACCCATCAGTGCCACAGCCCCGTGATAAGCCCTGTGCAGACAGGCTTCAATGTGGGCTCAGAGTCATGCTGACTTCAGAGGGTCTTGATATAGGTAAAGGCAAACTCGTACAAAAAATTCATGGTAACACATAGGTCTCCGTTTTTTGTCCCATAATCTTTACTCAGGAATTGCTCATGGACATAGTGCATAAACAGAGGATCACTGGGTTCAGCCCTAGCTAATTGAGTCCTAACAAGAGACTGGCAAAAGCATATTATTGCTGAATGGTTCTGGTTTTTTATTACTGTGTACTCATATTAGTTTGGTGGAATGGTTTCAAAATTGAAATAGGAGCACAGAGGACTAACCATCAGAAACTTTGTCATTGTGGAGATGAAATTAAATAGCCTTTCTGAGGTAAAAAGAGGCTTTGTCGTCTGTCAGCAGCTGTCAGGAAACAGTAGTATTTTAGAAAAGCTTGGGAAAATAATTTGTCCAGTTCTGAGTATGATAGTTCTCATTAAAGCTAGATTTTTGAATGGGAGTTAGGACTGGAGCACATACCATCAAAACTGAGGGATTTAATTTGCCAACATCTTCTACAACAACTGTGAGCAATTACCTTTACTGAAGACTTCTAGATGTCCAGTATTTTCCAGCATTTTTTCATATGTTAACGAGCTTGATTTCTCCCTGAAAGGAGAAAAAAGGAGAAAGATTTACTGTGAGTGATTCTGAGGGGAAAAAAAAGTTTGGGCCAACTTGGGAAATCCATCTGAGAAACCAGCTATAATTCTTCAAAATACAACAGGGATGAAAAAAAAAAGCTTGCGTAGGTTTAGATCTATATAGAAATAGTCCTATTTTAAAAGAGAGAGACACAAATGTATGTTCTCTACAATTATTACAATACAGTGTACTGTAGGGAAAAAATGTCAAAGGAAAAAATAAATAGGGCAAAATTACTGTATTTATATTCTTTACTATGGAATGTAAATTTCCAAGTAGAATTTCAGTAGTAGAAATAGATATTATAAAATAGTAAACAATTTGGGAGAAAGGGGCATATTTAGTTATTCTTTCCATCATAATATCTCCTATGAGTTTAGTTATTAGTCTTCTGAACCTTTCCTTGAAGTTGTTGATTTATGCAAGACGATCCCAAACACAGACCTCATCCCAGCAGTTCCAGCAGGTGTCAGGGGCACAGGAGGTCTCAGACATGGATGCTAAGGGAGAGCCTGTTTTCAAAGTGCTGACTCTGCTTCAGTGCTTCAGTCCAATCTCTAGGCTCTCTCATTCTCCTAACACCATGTTCGTCTCTTGGACACACATGGAGTGACTCTGTTTCTTCTTCGGAGGGACATGTATTTGCCCTGTTTACACCTTCAGTCTCAGTGAGGCTCCATTACAGAGGTCAGAAAAAATACGAGTGTGTTTTAAATGCAATATGTGCAATGGACAACCCAAACAGCTGAAATAGGATTAACATGTTTTGGAACCAACCCTCTGAGGAAGGGTAAAGATTTTGCCAACTATGTATGCCTCTAAATCCTTTTGCTATTCTCACACTGAGAACTGTCTCACCAGAAGGGGCAAGAGGGTTATCAATGAGTCTTCATGAAATCTCTTTACAGCCCTTCAGACATTACTCCTCCCAGCTGCCCTACTCTATGATTTTGACAGGGTTTATTGTTCAGGGTAGGATAAGCAGAAAAGAAGATGTTCCGCTCCAGTGGAAAATGAAGGACGTCTGGGTGAAGACTAGATTGCCAGCTAGGATGTCATTAACACAAACACACAAATCTTTCCATCAAGTCTTTAGCAGTGGGGAAATTTGAAGAAAAAAGAAGGGTACTTTCAGTTAAAGGGATAAATCAGGCAACAGAGGTATATATCTTCATAGACTACAAGATTTATTGGAATGTATCTTTAGTCAGGACAGCACTGAGCATTGCAGCACCAAACTTTTATGTGTCTTATAAGGGATGAATGTACACCTCCAAATTAAGGTGGATGAAGCATGATCACAATAGGAATTAGTGATACAATCCAAGAATCTACTGAGGAAAGTATCACCTAAGCCAGTGTTCTACACTGAATAGGAGAGTCTTATTTCAGTCCTGCTGTCTTGGGGTCATTCTCTGAGCATCCAGTAAGTTCTTATGACTACCTGGGATGCATGTTTCTTAAGGATTTTATTAGGCTGAAGCTCGTCCACTAGCTTTTTTGCATAAATTGCAGATGTAGGATGAAGTGGTAACATGACACCAGCTAGAATGCAGTGAGTTTCCTTTAAATGCATATCAGTTCTTTCTCTAATTAGCAGCCTACTCTTATCGAATGTGAAAGAAAAACTATTTTTATTAGTTTCTTTTGTGGTGTTGCTCCAGTAGACACAAATAACTGAACTAATAATTGGTCTAGTAAAAATATACAAGGTCTGGTTACTACATACATACAAGAGACAGACACTCTTTTCCTCCTCTGAGGGATGTCGATAAATTACATATTAAGTAGTCAATAATCTTAGGTAGCGTTACCTAATTTTGACAGCCTTTATTGTAATTTCCAAAGGGAATACAGGATTTCAATCAAGTGTGCTCAGTTCTAGATATTTCATTTGATGATGGAGAGCACCTAGCACTTTACAAGACCAAGTTTCTATGTAGTAGTGGTACTTGACTATCATCAGCTACTAATCGGTTTTCTAGGAAAACTCTGAAAAGAAAGAAAAGCAGCTACATCAGTTGAAAGATATCAGGCCTGTGACCAATGAGAAAAATAGTCACTACTTTTTGTTGGGTTTGGAGAAGATCAGTAAAAACAAAGGCAGAATAAAAAAAATTGTCTTTCTCCCATTCCTTCGCTCTGTCCACCTTTCCCTTTCTTTCACATAATCGCCAGTCTGAAATAGAACATATTTTTGCCTTAGTAGCTCTCTGAATATTAAATGCATTTGATAAAATGTAGAGTTTTCCTATTTCCTGTTTCCTACACACGCAGGATAAAAACCAGAACAAAATAAATAATTTTTCACCGCCCCCCCAAAAAAAAACAAACAATGAAGAAAAAGTATTTATTTTTTCATCCACGGAGAGATGTTCTCACATTGTTTCCTATTCATCATTAGTCCACGGGTCCACTGAATTCAATAGGATTCATGCTGTTCATTTAGATGGAACTAGGATTAATGCCATGGATCAAAACCTGCCAGTTTCAGAGCAAGTCCTTTCACTGACTTCAGAGAGGATTTGGAAAGCCCAAGGTCCCTATGAGCAAAGATAAACTCACATGGATAAGATAAATAAATGTGATCATATGAAAGACTGAAATGTTCCTAAGGTTTGTCCAAGGGTTTGGTCAAATAATTAGCTGCAGCTCTATGCAAAAGTCGTGTTGAGCCAAAGCCTTGAGCTTTGATTTGATAGACCTTTCTTTTTCTGAACTCTAACAAGTTTCATTCAGGGTTTGAATATGCAAAAACTTACACAGGATTATAAATACAAGAAGAAAGACTGAAAAAAATTACAGTATTTTCACTCCCACAAGTGAAAATTAAATTTAAAAATTCTGATAATTACATTTTTTTATTATTAATCCTTAATGACAATTTATTTATGTAGTTCTTCAGAAGCTGCTTGGTTTCATTTGTTTGTTTTCTTTTGTTTTGTTCGAAATCAGATTTTTGACCTTTTAAAGATTCAGATTGAACTATGCAGCTACAAATTACATGTTTATGTTAAGACATTTGAAATTAAAATTATTCTACTCTTCTGTTATTCCCAAATTGTATGACAGAAAGCTCATGTTAAAAGCAGATTTATTTAACTGTGTTTAATCTCGTTTCCTTTTTCTTTTCCCTTGTTATTTGTTTTTTTTTTCTTTCTTTCTTCAGGGTTAAGGACTGGATTTTATTTGAAATGGGCTAAACTGGCAACCGTGTTTTTTTAACTATATGGAATGTCCTATGATTCTTAGCATTGAAAAGAGGGCTATATGGTCCTGTCAGAAAAAAAAAAAAAAAAAAAGTTGTAAATTGTAATAATATATTAAATATTGTATTATTATAGCTACTTTAGTTAAGCAACTAAAACTATCTTTAATTTTTTACAGAGAACTTTGATGAAATAATTTATTACAATGACTCACAGAAAAACTTGTTTTCAAAATGACAGGAGAAACTGTTGAAGATTGTGAAAAAAATACTAAAAATAATGCTATATCAAGAATAAATTTAAAGATGCAAACAGTGAGTCTGACTTTTTGGGTCAGGGATTTGTGAATGAAATTAAATCAAAGGTGTTGGGGGGAATAATGATTTTAAATAATGCTTAAATTTAAAAAAACTTTCTTCTCAAAAGAAAAAGAAAATGGGAAAAAAAAAAAAAAAGTCCAAACACTTGTGTTCTAGCCTGCACCATAATTACCTATTTCATAAAATTTCCTTGACAGAAATATAAAAATTGAGGTAATTTCCTCATATTCAGCTGTTTTTCCAAACTGTGCTGTATAACACAGCATCAGTACTTTACGGCTGTTCATCTCAGATCTCGTACGAAGGGAATACAACTAGAAGAAATAAAAAATAATACTCATGAAAGAAAAGCATTTAATTTTTAGAATGTGTATGTAAAACTTAAATGGTGCAACATCTACAAAAATACATGTTCATTTATTACCTGTGGGATATTCAATAGTTTTCAATGAGGATCTGAATGTATAAGTGGTATTAGATACTTCCCCGTCTAGTCGCACAAGAATTGGTTCTTCTCAAAAGGGATTGACAACAAAACAACGGGTCAAAGAGGTGAGTTCAGAGACATTTACAAGTCAGATTTCAAATGCTTTAGGAACTATTTTGAGTGACAGTAAATGATAGCAACGACTCTGTGGAAATCAATGCTGACCCCTCTGATAACATGGATCAAAATACAGTGAAGCTGGCAAAAGGTACTGCAGCAAATAACAGGTGAAAATAAAAAGTCATTTGTAACAACCTAAGCTGTAAATATGGTGAGAAGATAAACCAGGAGTCTCACAGTTTACTCACAGATGTGTAACCTGAGATTGCTCCTCACACCTTCACAGCCACCCTTTCTGACCTACCCAGCTGCTGACACAGGTAGGTACATGCAATGGGTGAATGAACTGCTCTATTTCAACATACAGATTTATTACAAACTTCTTTTTCATGTCATAATGTCTGTCTTGAAGCCAGATTATTTTCCTTGCCATGAATAGCATCTGACACTGAATGAGACCAATTTCACTGGCTTGGTAAATTAAAATCTGATGACCAGCAATGCCAGTTTTCCATTAGGCCACTGGCTTCTTGGGAGGAAATGTGAGGAATCCTCTTTGTTTCAAACCTATGGTCAAGGTCTCCCCCACTGCGAGACCGAGATTTCAATTTATGTGTGCAACGTCATCAAGTATAAAGTGAATGCCAGTTAAATGTGATTCCTATTCTAAGAAAACTGTTTGGAGCACAAGATGAAATATTTTTTCTGGCTGGACATTTTCACATAGGGATGAGAAAAAGGAAACAAAACAGAGCACATGTAAACCAAAGTAAAACTCACTAAGGTTTTGATATGTATTTAAGGTTATTTCTAGAACCCTGTAGTTCTTTTTTTTTTTTTTTCCTTTATAATGTATTTTTCATCTTTTTTAGTTTAAGGTAGGATTGTTCCACTTTTCCTAATAAAACTTCATAAGATCAGACTAGTCTTAAACTGAAAGTGATGTACTATGTTCTTCAAAAGTAAATTCATTTACCAGACCAAGCAAGTAACATTTTTTTCAAGCATGTGTTCATCAGTTCTACCCACTTAGCTTATCCAGTCCTCGTCCATGCCCACTTATAGCCTCCTGTTTAATATTCTGTAGAACAGTTTGGATTGGAAGGGACCTTCAAAGATCATCTAATGCCAATCCCCCCTGACATGGGCAGAGACACCTTCCACTAGACCAAGTTGCTCAGAGCTCCATCCAGCCCTGAGTACTTCCAGGGATGGGGTATCCACAACTTCTTTGGGCAACCTGTTCCAGTGTCTTACCGCTCTCATCATAAAAAAAAATTTTTTGTGTCCAATCTATACCTACCCTCCTTTACTTTAAAACCATACCCCTTGTGATGTTACTACAGGCATGGTACATGGGCTCTCAGTCTTGCTGAGCCCTGTTTATATTTTGTAAGGCTACGATAAGGCCTACATGGAGTCATCTCTTCTTTAGGTTGAACAACCCCAATGCTCTCATCCTTACTTCATAGGAGGGATGTTCCAGCCCTCTGACCATTTTTGTAGTCTTCTTTGGATACACTCCATCTATTACTGGGGATCCCAGATGCAGTACTCCATGTGGCATCTCATGATAGTGGAGTAGGGCTTTGACCTGCTCATTGTGCTTCTTTTGATGCAGCCTGATTAAGGATTGGCTTTTTGGGCTGCAAGAGCACATTGCTGGCTCATGTACAATTTTTCATGCACTGATGTCTCTAAGCATTTGTCTATATGACTGCTCTCAGTTCATGTATCCACCAGTCTGTGTTGATACTGGGGATTGCCCTAACCCAGGTGTAGGATCTTGCACCTGGCCCTGTTTAACTCAATGATGTTCACAGGGGCCATCAGGCCCCTCAAGACCATGAGGCCCCTCTTGATTGAATCCCTTCACTCAAGCATATTTTACCCCTCAACTTGATGTCAGCCACAAACTTGCTGAGGTTGGACTCAATCCCACTGTGTCTAAATAGATTAGGTCCCAGTACAGATCCCAGAGGGACACCATTTGTTACTGCTTTCCACTTGGATGTTTAGTTACTGACTGCAAGACCTTGGACATGGCCACCCAGCTAATTCCTAATCCATTTAACAGTCTGTCCTTCGAACACACATCTCTCCAATGTAACAGCAAGGATGTTGTGTGGGACCATTTCAGAGGACTTACATATTCCGGGTAAATGATATTTGTAGCCCTTGCTTTGTCCAATGATGCAGTCACTCTATCATAAAAAGCCAATGGATTAATCAGGCATGATTTGCCCTTAGTGAAGACATATTGGCTGTCTCAAATCACCTCCCTGTCCTCCATATGTTTTGACATAACTTCCGAGAGGATCTTTTCCATCATTTTACCAGGTGTAGAGGTGAAACTGACTGGTTAGTGGTTCCTAGGATCTTCTTTTACCCTTTTAAAACATGGTGTGATGTTTCCTTTTTTCCAGATACTGGGACCTTACCTGACTGTTGTGACTTTTCAAATATCACGGAGAGTGGCAACTACATCAGCCAATTCCCTCAGGACCCTGGGATACATCTGGTTGGGTCCTGTGGACCTGTGCATGTTCAGGTTCCTCAGGTGGTCTTGAATTTGACTTTCATTTGTGATGGGTGGGGCTTCCCTCCCCCAGTCCCTGCCTTGAGGTTCAGTAGTTTGAGAGATTTGCACTCCTAGAAATCTTTATCTTTCCAGAACAGGAATACATCTCCCTGTCAAATGCATAGACTTCTTCACTTTAACATTATTTTCATCTAACAGGGATTTAGTAAAGATTATCAGGTAATTTTTTTTTCACAAGGACAATTAAGCATTTAAGCATCTACTCATGCTGCTCCTCAGGTACTTCAGAGAAGCCATGGCTTCCATGGAATATTTTAGAAAGCTACCAGGAGAAAAGTTTGATGTGCATTCTTCAGGCAAGTGCCCTTGCTCTCAGGCTAGTGGACACAGTCCCCCTGACCTTTTTCTTCTTTTGGCACTGTGTGTGACAGGTTTACAGTTCCAAATTAATGGGGACAGAAAACAAGAGACTGGGAACAAGAATTAAATAGTCAAGAGGGCAGACAAATTTGCTTTCTTCACATCCTTTTCTTCTCCAAGTCTCAGGATCTTTCTGTAACATATTTCACATCATCCATCACATCCAGGGACTTCATGACTTGTTACCTCCTTTTTCCAAGAGGTGATCCTACAGGAATGTGCCTACTCAGAACACATGGCCCAGAGAAAAGGAAGGTAGAGTCAGATATTCCATCCACCATGAGGTACGGGATTTCCAAATCCCAGCATTTTACTTTGCCTTCAAAACTTTTCTTAAAACTTGAATGCCTTTTATTATTTTTTTTTTTAGTCACTGGAGAAAAAAATTCTAGCCAGTTCTATCTACTTTCAAATGGCTTAGTGATCTCAGAGTCATGAATTTAATTTTTGTTTAGTTAAAGTACCATTAAATTGTTATTTGAAAAAGCTGGGTATTTGCTGGTGACTTAATAATGCAATTTCCTTTACTTTTTCACTACAGTAAACCTTAATAGTCAATGATATCAAGTTCATCAAAAAACAAAAGGGAGATTTGTAACCCAGCATTTTAAAACTTTACAGTATATGCTCTTGCTCTGATTGTTATTTCCGTAACAGAAATTCCTGTAGAATCAAATTGTAAATGTAAGATGCACAATAAATGCAGGAAAAGAACTTTTCAGAGGCTTATTGCTGGTTTTGATTGTTTATAAACAGTATTACTGTTTATAAATAAGTTTCACTACAGGCAAACTCCAGCTGTTAAGAAAAATCTGTCTGTGTATGTTGATAGAAGGTAGTTCAGGGAGCCCCTCATGAATAACATGTTGACTGAATCTCAGCTCCCATGTTGGTTTCTCTTTTCACACCTGAATATTCTTTAAAACAATAAAATGTGAAGCAAAGAATGAATGAAATTTTTGCGTACGTTTCTCTGCATAATTTCAGCTGTCTTTTCCTCAGGATATTACTTGAATCAAGCAGCTTCAATATTATTTCTGAATAATCCCGGAGCTTCCAAAACCTAATTGATTTTCTTTACTAGCCACCAGGTGGCAATCACAAACTTTCATAAACTTAGCCTGCTCCTTCAACTCTTCTGAAGCATCTGCTGCAGACAGAGAATATGCTGTAAGCAGAAAACAGAAAAAGGTATCTCCATGGTGACTATTATACCGTGTTGTTTGCCATGGGTGAAACTAGATGAAACCATGTTCATGCTCCTAAATACATATTTCATCTCATTAAGTCCTGAGAAGCTAACCTTGAAAAAAAAAATTGTTTTGCTGAAAGATGTACTTTGTCTCTCGAAGAGCCTGTAGATGGGTTATTATCCATGTGGTATGGATTTTCAACTTTATGGACAGTGACCATAGTCAACATTCTTGCAAAAAATCTATATGGATTTTTAAATTGCCCTTCCTACTCAAGTAAAATATCTAATTTAATAAAAATTCAGCCTAAAGTACTTGTTTTTCTCTCTTTTCTATCAGGGCTTTGAAGAAGATATTGCAAAGCTACGGCAGGCAGAGAAAGAGATTCTGCCCTTTCCCTTTCATGTCATCTGCTTTGTAAAGAGCTGAGAGGCCCATAACAGCATCTTGACTTTCAACTTCATCATCACACTGAAAAATAAAGATGGAAAGCTCTGCTCTGTATGTTTGTTTCATTTTGAATGTTTCTATTGAGGCATCACTAGACATCAGCACTTTTTTTTTCGAAAGTGTTTTAAGATCTGAACCCCCACCGCCTTTAGAAGGAGACATTGCTTGAACCAAAAGAAAAACTTACTTAACTTTCATTTAATTTTGATTGTCTTCCAGGTCTATTGCATTTTAATCTTTACCTGTAGATCTTTCAGTTTTAGCTTCCATCCCTTTGTATTCACTTGAAACTGTCTTATACTTAGTTGTGCTACAGCTAACTGGAAAACAAGGCAACAAAGCAGAGATGTAAGATCGTACAATGATTTTACCTAATCTGATGAGAGTAACGTATTTTGATTATGCTACACTTTTTTTGTCTTAAAAAGGGAAAATTGCAAAAAGAAAAAAAAAAAAACAAACAAAAACAAAAACATATTATGAATGAAACTAGAGATGCAATAAGAAAAGTTAAATAATTAGAAATAATAAGAAAAGTCACAGGGGGAAAAAAAGAGAGAGAACAGATTAAGAACTGTTAGAAACCCTGATATCAGTTACAGGAAAAATATCCACCCTCCTATAGGCTTGAAGGACATCAGATTCAGAGCATGGAAATGAGAGACTTTTGTACTCAGAGCCCTGTTTGCTGGTGAAAGTCACTTTCAGAAAGAGCAGTGTTAACAGGATGTGAAAAAACAGTAAAAAATGAGATCATCTCAATCAACACGAGGCAGCATAAAGATAAGACAGAATATTATAGAATGACACTTTGAGTTAGATATTTACCATTTTTCATATTAAGTGTTCTTCAAAATTCTTCTGAAGTTTTGTTCAGTACAAGGTAGGAAACTGGTAGTCTAGTTATGTGATTTGATGTAGAAATTCCTGTGATCATGAAGTCTGTTGTTTTCTTGGGCTTTTTACTGCCCTCCAAGTCACACACTCTTTTGTGTCTCATCCCTGGCCAAAGCCAAATTTCCAAAGTCAAGTACATTTCCATACAATTCCCCTGTGTCATCAAAGACAAGCTAAATTTCCCTTCTTACAGTCAAATTCAGAAGAAGTACAAAGGTTTAATATTAGTACTTAGAAAAGCAAGATCAGTTAATTACTGATTCTAAAAACAGAGAGGGAGATATTATCTTTATGCAGTCACCGTAAAAAATACCAGGACACTTTAGATTCGTGACTTTGAGGTATTTTTCACTGTTGATAACTTGTGATTCTCTGTACGAGCAGTTAGATGGCAGTGTTGTTACACCATTCAGAACAACCACTCATTTCTGGTTTTGTCAGAAACCATCACTTCAATCCAACATTACAAAGTCAAAGCGTAATTACCACTAATGCTCCCCCTCTCTTGAGCAATGCCATCAGGGTATATCTTGCAAATGAATGGAAACTGTTAATTATAATTATATTAGACACCCATATTGTATGTTTCAGCGGTGCTGGTATCATCTTTGGATCTTTGTTTATCATTACACAGGAGATATTAAAGTAAAAGGATGAAGACCATAGTGACAACACTCCTTTATAGTATGAAAATTATGCATCCTTTTTCACTAACAGCTCAACCCAATAATTTGAAAGTGCTTGTAATTGGATTATTCTGTGCCCATATTTTACACATATGTCACAAAAAAAGAGACTGTTTAATTAATCTTTTTTTTCTTTTAGATTGTTTGCAATCTAATTAAGATGTTTGCTTTCATTTACAAAGCAATAATATTTCATATTCATTTTCCCTTGAAACATATATCTTCATTTTCAACCCAACCTCCAGGGAACTATTTCAAGTAGAGCTATAATACATGTACAGTACAAAATCCCGTCTCAGAAGAAGCTGGGGAATAGCGTGTACTTTCTTAGCTCTTCATCCTCTCTTCTTCCCATCAATTTTCCTAGCTCTGTTTTCCTCTTCACAAAAACCCTAGTTTATTCTTAGCTTCCTGACCTTTCCAGAAAAGACATGTCAGCTTTAGCTAGGCATTTTATTTAGCTGATCTTCCACAATCTGTCTGGTGTATCCCCCCGAAATTCTTCAGCTATGTTCCATCCTGACTGCTGCACTGACTCTGCAGGTGTGTTACTTTATTCAAGTTTCTTCCCAGGACTTGCCTGAAATTGACATCAGGGATGTATCACTTTGAGCACCCACAAACACATTCACTTGTACAACTTTAACTATGCCAGTTTGACTAAATGCCACCCTCTGCATTGCTGGTGCAACTGTATTGCTGTACAAGGCCTCCTGCTAGTTGTAGAGGTATATCTTTTTCCAGATATAGCACGGCTGAGTAAGCAATACTGCCTGCAGCAGATCCTTACTCAGGTCTCATTAAACATCTCTACCAGTCTACCTCTCTACTCCATCTGAAAGTCAGCTTCTTCAATTCTAAAATGTTCCATTCAAAATGAATCGAATATGCAATGAATTGCTCATCAGTTTGAACCAAATAAACCATCAAGCATTCAACTTTTTCCTAATCAGGCTGAGATCATAAACTAGAAAAGAGCTATCTCACAAAAGCGCAAAATACAGGTGCCAGGACTCAGCTTTTCCCAATTGTAACCAACAGAAGGCTGTTCAAAAAACCTTTTACTGTCCTGAATCATACTGCTGAATAGTTGGCTGCTCCTATCCATTGCAGAAGGCCATTTGAGCATCATATAGATATTTCTCCTTGAAAGGCAGCGCCTGAGTGTCTTTCTTTTAAGAAAGGTAAGGATTTTTTTTTTTTTTTTCCTAGTACAACTTTCCAATCTTCCTCAGATCTAGGCTGGACTGCTGCCAGAATTTCTGCCATGTGGCCTGTAGTCTGGCCAGTAGCCAGGAGCTGCAAGGCCAGCTGAGGTAGTCAGGGCTGCTGGTGACTGGGTGCAGGGAACCTCAAAGGCTTCACTGGGGGGAGTGTTCCTTGGCCTTCCCAGGTTACCAGCACTGCAGGAGCTTGCCATGGGGAGTGCCAGGGAAGCAGAAAGCCAGTTGCTAATAAAACAGTTTTTTCCTATGAAACCTTCCTGGATCCAGTTGGGAAATTAGAAGAATTTGACATGTTTTGGTGGAACATTTGAAATGTTATTAAGTGTTCATTTCCCAGTGGAAGGTTCTCTGACAGCTGTCATAAATTCAGGCCAAAAGAGAAAAACAAACAAACTGAAGACACCATAACCATTATTTTCTATTCTTTGCATTAATGCGTCAGAAAATCATTTGAAATAAAATCCTTTGTGTGTATGTATTCACTTATCTGAACTCAGGGACAATTCTGCTGACATTTTGCTAGTCTTCAGATAAAAAACATCTTCCATACAAGTGATAGAGATTCTGCATGAATATATGTTGAATATACCTTCATTCATCTGCAACATCCGGACAGATAATATCTATTCTCCACATTAGCAGATACTCTTAAGCAGTTATTAGATCAATGTTGATATTGCTATATAGTTCAGAGGCAGCTCACTCATCCTTTCTGTGTCTCAGAAGTCTTACAGATCACCTCAACAAGAAAGCCAAACAGAAATTTACCCAAGATTTCGAATTTCTTTGGAGATTAGTTGTGATTAGGCAATTCGAAAGTTCATGTATGTATTTGTGTTTAATTAGCAGTCTACTGCACAGTTTAAAACTCCTCTGCAAGTACATCCTGTCACAATTGTGAACAAGAGCAAGGATGAATATGCTAAATGCTTCTAATAAAGCTGCTGTGTCTCCTTGTTTCAAAGCTTCTCTTTTAAGGGAGGTGTCCTCCACTGCTCTCAGTTTCTAATTTGCCCATGGCTGCTACAGTTGATCAGCTTCTTCAGTCCAGATTGCCTCTACTGCTGCAAGACCTTTCAAGAAACCCTCCTTTCTACTGCCTAGTGCATTTGTATTAAACAATGTAATGAGGCGTATTGTAGTAAACAATATAACCAGAATAACACAGTAATTGGGGATGGAGTTAGGAGAAAAGCTGCTTTAGTGCTCTTACATTTTAAACAGAGAGTTTGTATTTTTTTTTTTTTTTTGAGTCCTTTGAATTTCCAGAGGCTTTCTCCCTTTATCTGATCAGCTGGGTAATTTAATTTAGGAGTGAAGAAAAAAAAAAATCCAATTGGGTGCTGCTTTGTTTACTTGATTGTATTTTTCAATGCGAAATGAAACTAACCCACTGAAGAGCTGTGGGAGAGAGTGTAGGGTAGGAAGAATGCATAAGTTTAAAAGTTGCCTTTATTTTTTTCATTCTTCCCCTTCGGAAGCTCTTATTTATAAGATTAAGTAGCTCTCATTTGTGTTTGTCAAGGTAAAATAAAACCGACAAGATGGCAGGATGAGAGAAATAAGGCTTTACATATGTGAAGAAAACAGAACCATCAGAAAGAGAATTCAGAATGGGAAAAAAGCAGTGAAACCAGAAGGGACTTCTTCTCTACAAACAGAAAACAAAAAAACACCTTATAAATGTGTTGGAATGAGCAAGTTAGTGTCTAATAAAACTCTTTCAAGATTAAAAATCAGAGTAAAAGATTCTTCAAAATCTTTTTTATTGCTAATAGCTACTGATTTCAGGATTTGAACCTCAGGTTTTTATGGACTCTACAATAATGAAAAAAAGTTCAATGGTCAAATGCAACTCTCAAAATATCATTTTTTCAACTAGCAGACAAAGAAAACAGACAATCTAACATAATAAGGATAAGACCATGCCCATTCAAGCGCCAAGGTACAGGCAGAGACAGCACACCAGTGTAAAGGCAACAGCCAGTACTCACTGTATGTTGGTTTGTTTTGGTGCCTGATTCATAGACAGGTCTTCATGACCAGATAAATGAAAGCAGATGATGTCAGAGCATGAAGAGGAGTGAAGACCAGCTGCGTGACCATCAAACTTAGCCTCCTCCTTAAACTGTTAAATCAGCCGAACCTACCTTTCAAGCTCTGAGCCAAGAGGCTTTCAGGAAGAGGGGTTGAAGCCTTGCACATATAAGGAGCCTGACAGTTTAAAACTGGGACTGGTTAACTCCTTATGAAAGTGTAATGCCTAATAGAAATGTACTTGGTCACATAACAGATGAAGCAAATAAGGGTAGGTGTTAGTCAATGTTGTAGCAAAGGCTCCTTAAACCAAACTCTAGGGCACAAAGAACTCTTGGATGGAATAGGATGGCAAGGAGGAAATGATCTGGCAAATTACTGGAACAACAAATGTGTAGGAAGGGATGTTTTTCCTTTCCTTGCTTAACATGGGCCTAACCTTTTCACTGCTGTTACACAAGGAAAGTTCTCATTACATCCTAACTTCCTCTAGTGCTGCGTCTACTCTTCTAAGATCAAGCAGCTGGAAGTGACTTTGCCCCACGTTACAAAATAAGCTCAAAAAGCAAGGCAATGACACTGATTTCTGAAAGGGATGTCAGGCCCAATTCTCCATCTGTCTTGAAAATTCCTATAACAACAAATTGCCAGAAATGGACAAGACATACGACGGGAACATCATGGCATAATTACCTTGTTCTTTTCTGCTGTTGGCAACAACCAGAGACTCAGTTCTGACCATGATGAAATTTTGGTCTGATCCAAGATGTCCATCCTTGTATATTTATATGATAGCTCAAGTCTCAAGATAATATGACACTTTATACCTTGGAATATTTCCAATAACTTCACAGATGTCTGTACTACTGCCTTAATATTGCGCTTCTTAATTGCTCTGGTTGAATCAGGCAGTCGAGTGTTCCAGCTCTAGAGATATTGTGCATGGAAATACAGAGTTTAAAAACAGTATTCCTTGAAAACTATAAAGATAATTCCTGGGAGGAATACAGAGAAACTGTCCAAACAGTCAGGGATTTGGTTAGGAAAGCTAAATCACTGACAGAAGTAAATCTGGCCAAAGACATCATGGTAAATAAAATGCTTCTTTAGGTACCTCATGAATAAAAGAAAGAATAGGGAAAATATGAGTCCTCTCTGAAGCATGTGGGAGACCTCTGTTCCCAGGAGATGGAGAAGGAGGAGGTACTCCATGAGTTTTTTTGCCTGAGTCTTCACCAGCAAGTGCTCTAACCACATTGCCCAAGTTCCAGAAGGTGAAAGCAGGGATTGGGTGAATGAAGAGCTGCCCGCTGTAGGAGACCAGATTCAAGAACATCTAAGGAACCTGAAGATGCACAAGTCCATGGGACCTGACAAGATACATACACGGGCCTTGAGGGAACTGGCCAAGAAAGTGGCTAAGCCACTATCCATTGTTTTTGGGAAGTCATGGCAGTCCAGAGATATTCCCACTGTCTGGAAAATGGGAAACATGAAACATAACCCCCACATTTAAACAGGGAAATAAGGAAGACCCAGAGAACTACAGACCAGTCAGTCTTACTTCAGTGCCTGGCAAGATCATCAAAAAAGTCCTCCTGGAAATTATGGTAAAGCACGTGGAAAATAATGAGGTCATTGGTGGCAACCACCATGACTTCATTATGGGAAAATCATGCCTGAAAAAATTGGTACCCTTCTACAATGAGTTTACAGCAATGGTGCACAAGGGAAGGGGCCTCTACCTGGACTTGTGCAAAGTGTTGGATATTGTTCTATACAACATCCTTGTCTCTAAGCAGGAAAGAAATGGATTTGATGGATGTACCAGCTGGTGGACAAAAAAATCGACTAGATGGTCGCGTTCAAAGAGTTGCAGTAAGTGGTTCAATGTCCATGTGGAGAGCAGTGATGAGTGCAGTTGGGTATTGGGACAAATACTTTTTAACAACTTTGCTGTTGGTATGGACAGTGGGATTGAGTGCACCCTCAACCAGCTTGCTGACAACACCCAGATGTTTGGTGTGGTTGACACACTGGAGGGAAGGGATGACATCCCAAGGGACCTCGACAGGCTTGAGAGGTGGGCTTGTGCAAACATCATAAAGTTCAACAAGGCTGAGTACGAGGTCCTGGACCTGGGTCAGAGCAATCCTAAACACCAGTACAGGCTAGGAGAAGAATGATCAAGACAAGCCCTAGGGAGAAAGACGCCTGCTTGCAGCGCAGAAAGGCAACCGCATCCTGGGCTGCATCAAAAGCGATATGACCAATGGAGGTGATTCTACCCCTCTACTCTATGTTTGCAAAACCCCAGCTGGAGTACTTCATTCATTCAGCTGTGGGGTCCCGAGCACAAGAAAGATGTGGACTTATTGGGACGAGTCCAGAGAAGCGACATTTAGTTGATCAGAGGGCTTAAGCACCTCTCATATAAAGACAGTCTAAGAAGTTGGGGCTATTGATCATGAAGAGAAGGTTCTGTGGAGATCTTATAGCCCTTTCCAGTACCTACAGGGGCCTTAAAAGAAGGCTGGAGAGGAACCGTTTAAAAGGGCGTGTAGTGATAGAACAAGGGAGGAATGGCCTTAAGCTAAAGAAGGGTGAGTTTAGATTAGATGTTAGGAAGAAATTCATCACTGTGAGAGTGGTGAGACACTGGAACAGGTTGTCCAAAGAAGCTATGGACTCCTCATCCCTGGAGGTGTTCAAGACCAGGCTGGATGGGGTTTTGAGCAATCTGGTCTACTGGAAGGTGTCCCTGCCCATGGCAGGGAGGTTTGTGTTAGATGATCTGCAAAGTCCCTTTCAACACAAACAGTTCTACGATTCTATGATTCTGTAATATCAAGTATGAGTATTTACAACAAGTGTTTCTTGGAACCTTAAATAGTTTTTCTTTGTAATTTATTTGTTTGTTTTTTTGTTTTGAAATATAATTACCTTCAAGTGTTGCTGCTTATCAGGTTCTGTTATCTTGAAACATGCAGGTATCACTGACCCACACTGAAGATGGGGATTCAATCACTGTCATTGTTTGCCATTCAGTCACCGTCACTGTTTGCCTGAAGTGGCATATTTTATTCCTCTGCTGTTTATCCAGAAATGAATTATTCCGGAAAAAGAAAGACATAAAATACAAATTTTACAGTACTATATTTTGTAGAAGAAAACTTCCAGAAAGAACCTCTAGAATTTATTTTCTAGAAATATAAAGATAATGGGCAAGCATTAGAGCAGTACAGAAGGTAGGTATTTCTTGTGAACAGATACAGATATTGACTAACACATACTACCTGTTACACCCTTGAGTAACGTATAACATCTAATTGAACATTATTTCTCATTTCACATGCATACTGCAATGTCCTTAGATTCATCAGGTTGTGAGAATTAAGCACTTGTAAATAAATGCAGTAGGTTCCAATACTCATTTCTCAACCTCTCATAAAACTCATTTAGATTCCAGATGAAGAATTCTCCATTATTCATGAGAAGTAAAAGGCTTATAAATTCATTAATTTTGGATAGGCTTTTTTTTCCCTAGCAAGTTAATAAACACAGTTTTCAGTTAGCTTCCTGCCTTTCTTTAAGCAGACAGGAAAGAGCTGGTTCCATTACATTTTTTCCCACTTTAATCCCTTGCTGCTATAAGGAGTGGAAAATGCAATTAAATGCACTTCTGAAACCTTTCCCTAGAGTACTGTTCACAATATTGCCTGCGTTAAGCAGTCCATGTGAGATATATCTGTTCTTCCATACTCATGATAGCCTTTAGAAACTTTAAAAAAATTTTTTTAGTCAAAGAATATACAACCCCCAAAACAAAAAAACAAACAAACAAGCAAAAAACCAATAAAACCAGCTTCCCCACACCTTTTAGTATACGGCAATGTCATCCATGGATTCCTGACAGGTTTACAAGCAGACTATTTTCAGATGTGCCTCAATTTTTGTTCTCCCACTGTTTCTCCCTCCCACAAAACCAAGAGGACTGCAAACTTCCAGATTACTTTAGTTGACCCCATACAAATTTCATATGCATTTAAATTTTCCTATCTGTCTATTCATTCTAAGCAACAAGAGAGAGATGATACTTTTGACGTGAGATATGCCCTAAACATGTTATCTCCTCATGCAAACTGTGTCTAGACAAACAAAGTGGAATGTATTTGTATCCCCTTATATCTGTAGACTTTTACATCTAAGGTCATCATCTAAGCTCTTTGTTTTTAGGTGGGGAGGGGGGGCGAAATAGGCATTTTTACTGATTGACTCATCTGACTTTTCAAGACTCGTACCTTAGGATGGGATAAGTTGCAACTATTTGTTGAACAGTTAGCTTCTTAACTTGTCCTATGTTTGCAGTCATGCGGTTAAACTTCCAAAGACATCAGCTGGATTTTTTAAATCTTGGCCTTCTAATTGAAAACTGTCACAAAACACCCATTTGGAGTTCTAACGAGTTAAATATCAGTTGCTCAAACAACTTTTCTAATACAGAGGAAGTGAGAATGGTTGCAATAATAAAAGATTACACACAACTAATAAGATTAAAAAAGAAAAAACACTGAACAGGCAAGCACCACAAATGGTCTAGTATACTGTTGTTAACTTTCTAGAAGAATCTTCATCAAAGGCTCTTAGAAAAATCCTAATTTTTTTTTCTTCAATGATAAGAGGTGCTCTTACAGACTGGCAGCCATCTATAAATAGGATACAAAGAAGAGGAATGTACATTCAATATCCAGAACAATGGTATGTATAAGCAGCTTTATTCCAAACCTGGTCTAACATTTCTACAAAGTAATCTTAAATATACTGGGGAAAAAATAATTGGATGTAAAAGTTGCAGATGAAAAAGAATAATTTAAGAACTTTTCTATAAAATTTAAAGTGAGAAGTTCAAGAACATTTTGTAATATATGGTGAAGTAGGTAGCCAAATAATACCCGAAACTCAGTGTCAGTGAGCAGAAAGTGCCTCATGTGGAAAAGTATAGCTATAAAAATATCTGTGTAATGGCAAACTTTAAATTTGATATTAGTTGCTCAGAAAAGCATAACATTGTCACAGTATATCACTCCCAAAAATATCAACTTGGTAGTCAGGAGAAGTGAGGCAAAATGACAGAACATAAAGAATTATGAAGGAAGGAATTGGAAACTAAATAGAAGTTTTACTGTCATTATACTATTGTATAAATCTATTATAAGTCTCCATCTATGAGCAGTGCATGAAATTCTTGTTGCTCTCTCTTAGGGAGAAACTTAGGGAGAAATTAGAAAATATGTAGATAATGGACATAGGGCATTGGCAGAGTTTAGGAAGAACAGGTGTCTTCTGTTTAGAAAAAAGCGATACAGTCTTAGGGTAGATACCAGTTAAATCATTCACGGCAAGGAAAAGCTACTAAGGAATGACTATTCACTGTTCCTCACCACACAAAACTGAAGAGCACATATTGATATCATGCAGATATCACAAAGGAGAAAAAACCTTTCAGAGAGGGGAAAATTAAGATGGGGAGGGTGGTGGAAGTTGTGCAAGAGCTTACAAAATAAGATTGAGTACACTGAGGAAGGAGCCAAAACAGTGTTCAAAACAATTTCTGACTTAGTCTCTGGTTTTATCTGGGAAGTATAAAAATACACAAAGGTAAAATACTTGCTCTTTTCTTGCACATTTTCCCCAAATATCTACTACTGGCCATCACTGGAGACAAGATGCTGGGCTTCACAGACTCAGGTCCCAGTTAGTATAATCAATCTTGTGTCCTTAAAATTAAATCTAAAATATTGGGAACTTCAACGATGTCTAACAATAGTTAAGACCATATTATTTAATGATTATCCTCTCAATCTCCTCATCCAAATGAAATTTCTGCCTTATTCTGGTTGGCTGGGTAGAGAAAATTCACTCCCATAAAAAAAAAAAAAGTTAATTGTCATAACCTATGATTCAAAAATTTAATTCTGTACTGGAAGAGGATGTGCTTTCTTGAAAAATACATATTTACTCTGAAATGTTAGAATTAAATTTTCAACAAGATTTCTTTACTCCAATCTTTAGGTTGTTACAGCCAGTATATTTCTTTGACTGCAACTTGTTTTGTAACTGAAAGTGGAATGAGAAAAAAGTGGAAAATTTAAAATTGTGCATATTTTGTACAGCAGAATTCTAGTATTGGTGAAAAAATCTGAAAGTTGAGTGTTTTATCTCTGTAGTGACAGCTTACTTTTCTGAAAGTGTAATTGTAAGGCACAACCAAAAGTTGCAAATCAATGTCTCTGTCATTTTCACTCCCTCCAACATAAATTCAAATTAAATAATATGCATTTTTAAATGTAAATTACTTCAAGTTGTAATCATCTGAGATCTCATACTGGCTTCCACGAAAAGAGCTAATGGTCATTACTTTTTTTATTATTATTACAATATAGGAATACACATTCCTGGTCTCCCAGACATTTATTATCTGCACTTATTTATCTTTGATCCTTGTTTGGGTTAGGTAGGTTGCCAAGCAACTTGTAGAGTCTACCAGATAGTCTCTTATAGGGTTAGAGAGAGAGATTTAATCCCTGACTCTTACAAGAACTGGATAAAGGCTTTTAAATTTATATCTGAGAGTTTCCATATGCTTTTCGAGGAATATAGAGGATTTTTGAAACAGTCTGAGAAATTGAAGCTTCTGATCTGATAGTACGCAAATAAGAAATAAAGGAAAAATCATACTGTACATATTTTTTCCCTGAAGGGACCCATATGCACAAAATTTCTGCCTTGGAATGGCTGTGCAAAGTGCATTTTGCTTCTTTTTTGGCATATCGTGTTCTTTGATCCATGAAATGTAACAGAGAATTAGGAAGACTGTTCAGGAGGAGGGATTCTCTGAATCCTTAAGTGTGTTCTCAGGTTTTCTGCTTTTCAGCCCAGACTTCCTATATTTTGGGTCTGTTTTGGTGTTAAGAGAGAAAAAGAAAAAATTACCTCACATGACAATAAGTTCAAATTATTTTTGTCTTCTCCTAAATTTCAAATGTCTTTCTGTGTTATAAATTGTTGCAATATTTTGAGAAAGGTTGGAACACCATCCTTCACAACAGCAAGTTAGTTCAGTATCATAAATTGGATGGGAAATGGCAGCTCAAAGGACACCCCCAGAAGGAAAGGAAACTCTACAATTTTAATCTATTGCACGCATAAGATCGGTAGGAGGTTTTCAGGAAAAATAATTTTGGGTGGGCAGAAAATGAAAGCACAACAGGGTCATCTATCCTTCTGGCACTTGAGAAATACCTTGCAATATACAGTTCAATTCCTTTCCAATTGTTCAGCTGTCTATATCATTAACTCTGCAGCCAAGAAGGTAAACAGACCAGCAATTCTAAGACTGCCATTCAATGCCACAAGGAATTCAGACTCATGTCCCTACAATTATCTTCACTGCTAACGATTAGGAGTAGGAATGTTTTTACAAGTTTAGGTTGCTACGACTTGAAGGCAGCAGGATTCATGGTCTTTAGACTGCTGAATTGGACTGGACTCAGTTGTCCTCCATTGCTAGCAAGTTTTGCATCTACATTTGTTTGGTTGAATTTTAGTTTCATTTTTAGCAGACTAAAAACGGGGGGGTGTTTTACTCTGACTTCTATTTATCTTTGTGCAGTGTACC
This sequence comes from Oxyruncus cristatus, assembly GCA_013399855.1. Classification (NCBI taxonomy): domain Eukaryota; kingdom Metazoa; phylum Chordata; class Aves; order Passeriformes; family Cotingidae; genus Oxyruncus; species Oxyruncus cristatus. The sequence continues at coordinate 2,822,184 of VXAY01007342.1, forward strand.
TTTTGGGGTTCTTTGGTTTCTCTGTTTTTATCATAAAGCAAAACAGAATGTGTTGACTGCTATACAGAAAAAGGATGCCTATAACAGAGCTTTTCTACAGGAAATATTGTTTGAATAAGAATTCATTGACTCAATCTGTCAACATTTTGGCTAGAGGGGGAAAAAAGGACTAGTGAACACCTCATCATTCCTATATAATAAGAGACCAGAGAGACTGGTTTGTTTGGGATCAAGAGATCCTGGATACAGATATTTACTCTGTAGTTTGCAGTTGTCTATTGAACAAGAAGTTGTACACCAATTGTCTCACATCCAATTTTGGAATTATTCCTAAAAATAAGATTAATAGGTTCTCGGGAAATTTTTCAGATCATTGCTTTGTCACCACGTACAAATTATTCCAACTGCTGTTAATGAATGAATCCTTTGTATGGCTAATGTGGAATCAGGAAAGATTAGGGAGGATGTAAGAAAAACAAAACAAAACAAATACCACCTTGCTTTTCTTGCTATGTAGACACACATCTTTCTTGGTTTGTGAATGTTTCCTCCTCCCTCTGACTGCATTAGCCTGCAGCCTGACTGCAGAGGCAGTTTCCTGAGGCATGAAAGCGTCAGGCTTGAGACCATCTCTTTCCCTATTCCCACGGGACTACTGTAACCTCTTGGTACTTAAACTGAGGATAAATCAACCCTTCTGGTGATGTTTTAAAAAGCTGTGGCAACTACAAACAGATTCTGTGTAGCACTCGATCTCATAGGCTGTACAGCAGTCTTTCTGAGAAAAGCCTCACAGGGCACTCAGGCAGAACCGTATCTTGTTTCTTAATTCCTGTTTTAGGCAGGACTTACAAATGCAGACATGTAGATAGTGTCATATAGCAGCCCTAAGTATTTTAATGTAAATTAGTCAAAGGCTGAGATAGATTTTGCAGGATCTCCAGTCTGGATTTTGGTGTGTTAGTTCTTTGACTGAGTCAGAGGTTAAAGTTTAAATTCACTGCAACTAACATTGGCTGGCTAATTAATTGACATTTTTAGTTTCCACAGTCAGCTGTAAAAGGTAGGGAAGCCACTCCAAGAAAGCAATTAATTTGATTCTAAATAAAGCAGGGCTGATTACTTTCTGGAATTTCCCTGCACTAGCTAGAGAGAAAGCCAATACATTTCAGCTTGGAAACCTTGGTCTTAGAATACTGGAATCCAGAGAGATGAGACATGCCTGAGAAAGTTAAATTCTTTGTATTGGACCTGAACCAGTAAAATGTATATTTTAATAATAAATTTTATTAAGTACATAAAATTTATAAGAACAGAAAAACAGTCACCATCTCATCATTTTGTGGTTTTAAGGATTTCTTGCAGGTTGAGCTCATTCTAATCTGGGAAGATTTAATTTAAATTAAAGGTTTAAATCCAGAAATATAGGCACAATTAAAATCTACATTAAATTTTTAGTCTAACTATGACAAAGAGCATTTCACAACCTATTTAGAATTCAGTTCTTGTGGGTTTTGTATTTCTGTTTTATAGGTGTGTCAAGCCCTAAGCTTTTCACATGAGCACTTTGCATAGTTCTTAAATATAATTTCTGAATGTGGAGAGGCTTATCCCTGTGACGGTTTTTTTAAAAGTGGTCTTTTCTGCTCAGGAAGTGGGAAAAGGGAGTGATGTGCATCGCAGTACACCTGGAGATATAGTTTCAGTACGCGCTAAAGCTCCTTTCCTAACTTTGTCTCATACAGACCACATGGATGTTGTTGGAGAGAAGAATGTTCTCAAAATATTTCATCTCAAAAGGCAAATACATTGTACAAAGGGCTTTACAAACACGTGTGAATATGAGCGTTCAGATACAGAGAGATATTCCCATCTTAATCTTCCAATTTTAAGTGCTTATATCACTTTCCCTTTTCATGTCTCTTTCTTCTTCCTTTGCATTTCTTAAAGCAATGTCCTTCCGATCTCACCACCTTCCTTTCTTTGCTCTTTGTACAGAACATCTTTTATAATTCTTTCTCCTGTGCTTTCAGTTTTCATCTGACTCAAGCCTTTTACAAACTGCTGCCCTCCATAGAGGCTGCCAAATGGACAGTATTATTGCCACATGGCAGAAAATTGAGAAGTGATGTGAAATGTGCAGAATCCATTATTTTATACTGTCCATGATTTTCCAGTGATCTTGACTACACCTTCAACTAACAAAAATGCAGTGATTTCCCTGGTTTCTTTTTTATGGAAGAAGGATTTCCAGGTCTCTGTAACATGCTCTCTAGAATAAACTATGACACACTTTTAAAAATGCAAATAATTCCCTGTCTGCATAATATCTGTGGGTATTATGAGGATATAATTTTAACATAGGTCAGTTAATTTTCACAATCATTCTGAATTGCTCAGTGTGGATTGCAAGAAGTTAAACTGGCTTCCTTTCTGACCCAGTTGACCTGGGGTCCTGTCTGACCTCACTTTGAGGTAAGTAGTTATTGCAAGTAACTGTTCCATATTTGTATTCTTAATAGTGAAAAGAGCTTTTCTCAAAAAAATTCCTCAAAATATGTATGAATGAGGATGAAAATATAAATATTCCACACTTGGAAGTAGTAACTGAGTTTGGGTGCATTTATGAAATCTAATTTCATCTCTCACACTGAACTTCATTCAGTCAGTGCAGGTCTATAAGGGGGATGCAATTTCACAGCTGATTTAAGTCAGCTTAAGAGCAAGTAGTCTCACCTTCCTGCCCTTGGTTATGTCTTCCCACTTCATTTCTTGTGCTACTGCTAGACTACACTGTTAGCTGAACAGGGATCTGATCCAATGACAAATTTCACACCACACATAGGTGGACAGATATGTTTTGTAGGGATAATTTTCAGCTGTATCAGTTGACTTTTCTGGCTGACCACACAAATACTAGAGCTCACTTAAGGAAAAGAACAAGAATGATGAAATAGAAGAAAACACCCCTTGATTGTTACAGGAAATAAGTGAACATTGTGCATTGACTTGGTTATTCCAGAAAATATAACACTATAATAACTATCAGTGCCAGCTATTTTGATATAAGTCCTGCCTGATTTCCAGTACTGAATCCAACGTGTAGAGGGTATCATTTATATAGTTAAGCTGGCAAGCTATGGCTTAGATCTAACAAGTGCTCTTCTTGTTGGTCAAGTTCAGTAAAGCTCTTTGTTACTTTTATTATCATAATTTTTGAGGAAAAATGGAAAGTTTACAATCAAAGAGTGCACAAAAAAAAGAGTGACAGTAAGGTGCACTTTGCCCTAAACATCCCTCAGTTCAGTGAAAGGACTATTATTCTTTAATGTGTATTTAAGAAAATAAAACCATCTTAATAAATCTAATTATTTATTTCTGTGAATGAGTGGTATGTCACATTTTAATATTAAAACATAATTCAGCACATCATCAGTAATAGGAGCTCTTTTTTTAAAATGAAATCATAGAACTTTTTAGGTTGAAAAAGACCTCTGAATTATCTGAGTTCAACCATTAACTCAGCACTGCCAAGTCAACCAATAAACCATGTCCCTAAGCACCACATCCATGCGTCTTTTAAATAACTCCAGGGATGGGGGACTCAACCACTTCGCTGGACAGCCTGTTCCAATGCACGACAACCCTTTCAGTGGAGAATTTTTTCCTAACATCTAGATCCTCCTGTCACAACCTGAGGCCATTTCCTCTCATCCCATCACCTGTTATTTTAGGAGAAGAGACCAACAACACCTTGCCACAGCCTCCTGTCAGGTAGTTTTAGAGAGCAGTAAGGTCCCCTCTCAGCCTCATTTTCTCCAGGTTAAACAACTCCAGCTCCCTCAGCCGTTCCCATCAGACTTGTGCTCCAGACCCTTTACCAACTTTGTTGCCCTTCTCTGGACGTGCTCCAGCACCTCGATGTCTTTCTTGATGGGTCCAAAACCAAGCACAGGATTCCAGGTGTTGTTTCACCGTTGTTGAGTACAGAGGGACAACCCCTATACTTATCTTGCTGGCCACACAATTTTTGATACAGTCAAGGATGCCACTGGCCTTCTTGGACACCTGGGAACACTGCTGGTTCATGTTCAGTGGCTGCCAACCAGTACCCCCAAGTCCTTTTCCTCTGGGCAGGTTTCCAGCCATCCTTCCTCCAGCCTGTAGCACTGCATGGGGTTGTTTTAATCCAGGTGCAGGACCCAGCACTTCACCTTGTTGAACCTCCTACCACTGACCTCAGCCCTAGATCTATCCAGCCTGTCCAGATCCCTCTGCAAAGCCTTCCTGCCCTCCAGCACGTCAATACTCCTGTCCAACATGGTGTCATCTGCAACTGACTGAGAGTGCACTTGTTCCCCTTGTACAGATCATTGATAAAGATATTAAACAGCCCCAATACTGAGCCCTGGGGAACCCCACTAGTGACCAGCCATTAGCTAGATGTAACTCCTTTCACCACCACTCTCTGGGCCCAGTCATCCAGCCAGTTTTTTACCCAGTGAACAGTGCAACCCATAGGCAGCCAGTTTCTCTGGGAGAATGCTGTGGGAAATAGTGTCAAAGGTTTTACTAAAGTTCGGGCAGACAACATCCACAGCCTTTCCTTCATCACTCAGCAGGTCACCTTGTCATAGAAGGGAGATCTGACTGGTCGAACAGGACCCGCCTTTCACAGGCTGAGCCTGATCACCTGGTTGTCCTGTACATGCCACATGATGGCACTCAAAATTATCTGCTCCATGACCTTCCCCAGCACTGAGATCAGGCTGACAGGTCTGCAGTTCCTGGATTCTTTTGCTGGCCCTTCTTGTAGATGGACATCATATTGCCAAACTTGTAACTAAATTCATGGTTCCTCTTGGGAATGAACATTTATACTTAGGAACAAATCCTAGCAGAAATGTAAATGTGCATGCTGATTACAGCTGAATCTGTATATATACATGCGTGTGTATATACACACACACACATACATATACACACACATATAAAGTACACGTACAGACACACATGTGTATGAGATTTCAGTTCAATCAACTTATCTAAAAGACAACATCCACAAGCCTTCAGATCAGACATGGAGTTTTTCCTAGACCAATTCAGTTCAAAACAGAGTGAGAAGCAGGGTGTTTCTATTTCATTAGTTTTCTTCATCTGCTGATAAATATTCCTATACTTGCTTATCTATAACCTTATCTTTTTTTTTTTTTACAGAACATGCTGTAAGGTCTATAATTTATTACAGCATTATTTTCTAGACACAGTAAGTTATATTAGTCATCTCATTCACCTGTGAAAGATCATTCAGAAGGTGAAAGACCTTAGAGATATAGCAAGCATTATTCTAACAAATGGAGATGAACAGCACAGTATAAATCATGTTTGCGGGCTGGATGAAATGTTCAGTGGTGAGTCTAAACATCATATATCAGAAAGGAAATTTTGTGAAACATCAAACTTCACTCCATAGGCAAAGTCTTTTTAGACAACCTTTTGTACCCAGTCATATAATTGTCCAATCTATTCTTGACCAAAATGTCTTGGTGTTCACTAGATTTACACATTAAGTTATTTGCATCTTTCTGTTTATGTACTTACTGTTTTATGTGACAGTACCTAATACTTCTGGTTTTTTTGCTGTTCAGTGATTATTGCCATAAAAATAACAGAAGAAAATGTTGCATTAGTATGACAAATGGAGGACTTGTTTGTCAGTGGCCTCGTGGCTTCTGGTCAATTTCAAGGAAGAGTTATTTTACAACAAAACTTACACACGTAGTATGAATAGTCTATATTCCTTTACATATGAGTATCCTATATTCACAATGTAATATGTACATTTTATGAGATTTTGGAAGTGAATGTGCACTCTGTTGTAAACACAACTCCACTTAAATAAACAACCAGTTCAGATATGCATTTAGGGATATTCTTATTAACAATATCTTAATAGTCGTGTCAAAATACTAAATGTCAGGGGAAGATTTGTTTGTAGCAGTTACGTAAGTCTAGATCCTATTGCCCCTATCCTGGATATAAGTTTGTGGATGTTTCTGATATGATTTAACTCCACACCATTTCAGTCATCATCTGGAGAATTCACAATTTCACCCTAATGTGTTATAAAGTGGGGAAAAAAAAAAGTAAATATAAATTTATCCATATACTTTAGGATACTTTAGGATGAAGTAAGAAGTGAAAAAAAAATTGCCAGGACAAACTGTTTTCTTGACTTAATATGTTTCTTTTAGTGACAAGACTAGTTCAGATATTTTTATTCGGAAGTGATATATCATACTCTGTATAGAAACAACTACAGATATTTAACTTCTTTTTAGTTGCATACAAATGCTGTGATATCTGAAAAGTCTTGATTGTTATGTCCACTGTAAAATAATTTTATTTTTCTGTGGAGATGTCTAATTCCTTGATAGGAATTTTAAAATTGAAAATCTTACTCTAGAACCCAAACTCTAACTTTTAAATGTCTTCTTGTCGCTTTACAGGGTTGGTAGCCTGGAGTTGCATGTTTTTTTTTCCCACGAAGAGACCACCTACCCTATTATGGAACAGAGGCTTCTCTGTTTAAGTTGTGTGTTGAATGAATTGGTTGACAAGCATGAACTAGAGTCCTGTCAGGTATAGGCGCGATTCTCAATTAAAGTGATGTAAAAAAAATGAAAACAACAAACCTATTTTAAAGATTTTTTTTTTTTCATATCTTCTAGGAATACATCATAAAATATATTCTTTATGAATAATACAATTTTACCTAAACTAACATTTGTCACCCTTTTTAAGTAGTGATGAAGAAACTCCCTTTCCTAAATTTGATGGGATCTGTGGATGAAAAGTAGAATATAAAAGGGAGTGGGAAGGAAACCAAGATAAGGCATTCTGGAGAAAATTTTGTTTCCTCACAAATCTGTTTTATAAGACTGTAAGCACTAGAATTAAAGGAACCTATTTTCCTACAATTTCCAGGATTGTGTTGGTTAAATTTAATGCCTAAAAAGGTGCTAGCTTTCTCCCATTTTTTGGGACATTTAGAAAGACTCTCTTCCACCTCCTGATGTGATCTAGACTCTCAAGTGTCTCATATGTGTGCTCATGGCACTGTTTTTCCCTCAGCTGAGGTACCATCATTGCTACCAGTTTGCCTATTTGCAGAAAACTTGACATAATGAACTTGCTTCAGAAGTCTATCACTTTGTTAAATTTGATTGAAAAGAATGGATTTTAAAAGCTTTTGGGCCAAGGAGAAAAAGCTCTCTCTCTCTCACACACACATACACACACTTAAACATGGACATAAACCTCATTTCCACAGCAAATCAGGAAAGGTATATTATTAATAAAATGTGAGTTTATAAATCAGACTCATTGCAAAATCCTGTGACCAAAACATGTATTAGGAGTAGAAGACAAATCCTTAAGAGTTGCTTATATTTACTGAAAATTTAAAAATTCTAATTTACTTTAGTTACTAATGAATCTGTATTTTACTGGTTTTCTTTTCCTGGAATCACATACTTCAGAGGATGAGGAGAGGTTATTTACATCCGTAATGTTTGTATCTGTTGTTGAAATTTACTCATGTTTGTTGTTCATTGTCCTCCAGCACTGATGAGATCAACGGGCTTTATTATCTGGATTACCTTTCTGATGAACTTTTCAAGATTATTATTTGAAAAGACTGTGTATTTTTGCTTTTCTTGCTTTTGCCATTTGCAGAAAGCTTGGCATCCTTTTGAAAGCCCTAGTAGTAATACTTTGTTAAAGTAAAAGTCTTCTGTGTATGGATTTGCTTTTAGAGGTTATTATGCTGTCATTCAATCACATCCCTATTTCATTTCATTTCATTTCATTTCATTTCATTTCATTTCATTAAAAAATATTATAGTCGAAGTAAATGTAGAATGCATTCTGCATCTTCATAGTATTAAGTTGATGCTTTTAAATCCTGAAGGCCTATTTCATGATCTGTGATATATAGACTACTAATTAACTTGATTCATCTGTTTTCAAAGCAATCCTCCTTCACTTAGAAGAGCTTTTACTCCCCAACTTGGTAACACTAGAGTAAATTATTTCCTTGCTGTTCTGTTGTGCTTCAAGCATCCTAAAGTCTGCTTCCATACAGAGCCTGGATTCAATGAATGCCTTCTGTTTGAATGAGCTGAATCTTTTGTTCTTTTTTATCATTCACATACAGGCATGGAGGGTTCTCTTTCAATGAAGTAGGTTCTTCAGTGCAGAGGTTTAGTTGAGATAACCTACACTTTCGAGGCTGTGCCCTTTGGAGAAGTCCTTCAGGCTGTTTAATGAAGCAAAGAACTGGGAAGTACTTTGTTCTTGCAGCTTCTTATCCATTCTTCAAAACCACAGTGTTTAACTAAACACACTAATGAATCCGGTTTATTGCATGGAAATACAGTACTCTTCATTACAGATGTTTTAACATATAATATCAATTAACAGAATGTTAACAGATAGCTCAGGAGTGTGAGAAAATGATTTTCAATTACAAAATTGCACTTGGGAAACTGTCTATTGGATGTTGATAGGTGTATTGAGATAACCTTTAAAAAGAAATTCTACACTGGAAAAATGTCTGTGTTAAAATGGGAGCTGTTCAGTGAACAGATTTCTTCTCCTGTGCTGAAGTGAAAACAAAACAACACAAATTAATGCAGACTGATTTTCAGTTCCCAGACTGCATTTTACAAGGGTGATAGGTACAAAATATTTCTTTTCACTTTACACTTGTACACATGCAAACATACATTCATACATATATGTATATATATATACATGAGGAAATTACTGATTCATAATAATTTCATACTCCTTCCATTTAATTTTTACACTTCTTTAAAACTTCACTTTAAAATGAAGAACTAGAAACAATAATGTATTTAATTGAAAGGTTAAAGACTTGGAGGTCGTTATCCTTAAAGTATGTAGTTTAAACACTTTTGAAGGAAAGCAGCTTTGGCATCTATAAAACAGAAGAGAGACATTCTGAAACCATTTGAAAATTCTAGTGTAAGCAAAAAGCATAAGGTTTTTTTTCTCAATGTCTGAAAAAGCTTGTGAAGTAAAACACTACTCAATAAAATATATCAGTTAGAGTCTATCCTACACACAGTGTATTATGTTACCCGATACACAGTATATTAAGTAGGTAGTGTTAGTAGTTATTGATTATTTAACTTCAGGAGTTCATTTTCACCACATGTTTTTAGCAAAATGGATGGGCTTACTTCAAGGGTATCAGTTCAATGTCAGATACTGTTATTCTGTCCCACATTAAAAAAAAAGCCTCTAATAACATTAAAAAATCTCTTTACCATAGAGATTATTAGTGTAGTATTTGTATTTACAAGCCAGAGTTTTATTCAAATACTTGGCAATGCTGCTTTTTAAGGATAATTGTAAGCATTCGTGTACCTATGCACGTGCGTGTAACTATGAATACACATCAGGCTTTCTCAGCAGACTGCAGCAGCTTCTTCACTGTCTCTGGCTGTTGGTCAGTTTGGTTATTATCCTCTTTTGCTCTTGTTCTTTCTTATCTACCACTGATAAGCATGAAGATGGCTTTGAGGTGTTAATCAATAACTGAAATGATCAAATATATCTTGTATGCCCTTTTTTTTCCTTTCCCAAATGGAAATGCCATACCTTAGTTACCAGGAAGGAAACTTGCAGATTGTGATAGTATATCTAAAATGGTATCTTCTCTCTGATCATCAGAAATCTGCAGAAAGTTTACCATACAATTTATTTGAAGGGACATTAGTTTTTTTTAAATGACCATTAATTAGACTGTCAAGCCTTATATAGAATTATCTGCTTTAATGCACGCCCAAATGAAGAATCACAGTTTCATTTTTGAATATGAACAGTTGTTTGGATTAAAGTATAACATATAGCAGTGAGTGAGCTTTGAATGTTGCTTACTAAAACATAAAATAAATAAAATAAATAAAAAGTAACAATACCTTTTTTAAACATTCTGCCTTATATAATAAAAATGTGCAAACATGTTTAAGGAATACAAAAATTATATTTCAATATTAAAAAAGAAAAGTGCTGATGACACTTTGAAAGAACAGTCTCTAAAGGAGACAAAAGTGCAGCACAACCCAGTTCTTGGATATCTTCTGTTTAGATAGCTTCTTTGTGGACTAGCTATACAAGCTTGCTCCAAAGAGTGGACAATATACTAACTACCTAGAAAATCTCCACAAAGGGCTCAAATGTTGTTATCTTTCCCAAGATTGCTTCTGAAACTTTCTTTATGAATGTTGTACAAAGGCAATGGAGGCTATGTTAACTACCTGTTTAAATTTCTCGGGCTGCCGTGTAAACCATCTTAAGATTTGCTCATACCTAAGCAGATTGTCACTTCAAGAAATGTGTGAAGCAGACATAGTCCTCCGTGCTTGGATACAGATATTCTACTTTATAACTGCCCAGGCTATGGAAGAGTTTTGTGTTGGAATCAATTCAGTTCAAAAAGCAAAATAACTTATATTTTTGAAGGACAACTTTTTTTTCAGTAGAATTCCGTTTATTTTTCCTGAAGTAACTGTGTTGTCCCCAGTTTGGGATTGTTACATCCCCACACGTATAAGTGTTTTTTATTAGCACACTTAGGCCAGCCAGATAGTAAGCGTTCAAGACTCCCACGCAATTTTGTTACCTGTTTGACATACATTTTTAGAGGACCATTAAAATTCTTTTGCAGTACTGTTTAAGAGGTCCTGATATGCTAACCCTCACCCTGTTGAATAATAATAATTAATTCCCACTCTTTGTTTTCCACTTCTTAGTTAGCTTCTGATCCGTGACAATTTTTTATTTCTCATCAAATGAGCACTTGATTTCCACAAAAAAATCTCAGGGGAAACTAATCATCTGTAGAAAGTCTATATCAGTTATAAACACTGTATTTTACTTCAGCGTGTCTGAATAATTAGTGTCCAGAAACTTTTTCAAAAAGGCAAAAATCTAGTATTATACTTCCACTAGCATGACAAACAAAGCAAAAATAAAACAGACGAAAATCCATCAGGCATTGCCTCAGCACCAGTATAATGTCAAGGAGACTTTCACTTTGTGCTTTTTCTAAAGTATAAATATACTACTGTAAATTGAAAGAGCATGGAGTAGGTAAGGAGATGTATCTCATTTTCTCCTCTTCTTCATTCATTATGAAAAACTCTTCTCTTTGTACACATGTTCTTGTCTCTATTTAGATTTATGATTGGCTTTAGGTGGTTTTGTAAATATTCTTCAAACTGTAAATGAGGAATGAATCCTCCCTGAGGAATAGTATTTCCTTCTGTATGTTATGTATGGAAGTTACTGTAGTCTTGGTGAACTGCATAAAGCTCAACGTAATGGCAGAAATGTTGGCCCATGAAACCTGAACAGGTTTATTTTCTATTTTCAAGCATCCCTGTGGTTAGATTTTTAGGTGACTGACTCACTGAAGATCTGATTCATCTCTCTACACCTTATATATCTAAACCAAAGATAGATACTTCTAAAACAGTCATCCAGATTCTCTTTACAACGGATGGACAAAAAAATTGGGCTATTTTGAGAGAATTATTCATCTCATTTAAACCCAAATATTTAAAACACATTACATAAATCATGCCCTAAGAATACCTCTTAGTTTTCTTTGACTAATTTCGTATACCCTGTTGGTACATGATCTGCATTCACGAAGTTATTATTGTTCTTCACCCCAAATATTTTGAGCTCTCATACTAAAAATGTTACTTTCAGTGAAAGTAAGATTTATTTGGCACACAGCAAATGTACATTTTTAATTCTTAGTCCGAGACATTAATTCATTACCATATGTATTTTGGGGATTGTTTCAGAGGAAAACACTGTGCACACAGAACTGATGACATACAATGTCTGTGCAGAAGGGTCAAAGGGAAGTTTGTTTATTTCTACAACCAATAACTCAGATAATTTCATATAGCCACCTGCTGCAACTCAGATTGGAGTTTTTCAAAATTTTTTTCCTGATAATTGTTAAATTTGTGCTTTAATTTTTTCTTAATATTTTTCTTATGTGACATTTTATGATCATCAAGTTCTGGTGCACCTTTCAACACTATTAACTAGACAGTGAGTTGTAAAAAATGTCAGAGTATGAGAAGTGTTCTTCTGTCCTGTTGATAATTCTTTGATTGATTTAGAGCAGAAACTTCACTAGAATTCTGTAATCATGTAGCTGAGTCATAGCTTGAATGTTTCTTCTTTTATCACTTCTAGTATCATCAATAAATAAAATCATCACATGTCCTTTTGTTAATAATTTTATTTTATTTTCTTTTCTGAGCCTTTAAAATTTTTCAAAATATTTCTGCTGAGGTAATTATATTGATGTATGGTTCAGGCTGTCAGTTATATCACTTCTGTCTGCAAATGTCAGTCAGCTGGTCCAAGTTGGTAATCGAAGATCCTTTTGCCAGTAGAGAGAGAAATTACTTCCCAACATAGATTCATCCCAACTATCTTAGGTATGGATGGGGTAAATCTTTCACCTGGAGGTGACTCTATCCCTCTGTTGATGACAGAGTCTAGATGACTAGCTCAGACAAGCATTGATGATTCGTACTCCATGAAATAATTTAAATTTACTTTACACAAAAGATACCTTGTTACTTTCTCATATCTCTTTCCCCCCAGTTATCCTTCATTATTCCAAATGGACAAATTCTTTACCACCAGATCTAAGCCCATCTTCCTGATAACTATACAATTCAACTCTAATTAAGCTACGTTAATCTATATATTAGCATTACACAAACTAGAAAACATGTATTTGAAAAAGAATAGTTTTAGACCAGACTATGCATTCCAGCACTAATGAGATTTTAACCACCTTTTCACTCTATTTTCCATAATTTTTTAATCCACTTAATTTTCATCATCATTTTCATCATCTTTTTCCTCGGTTGAAGATAAATGTTTAATAAACCAGAGCAAAGTTAAATTGTTCTAAGGAACAGTAAACATAAATTTTCAGTGACCACCTTAGAAGTCAAAAATGTAATAGTGTTATATCATTTAAAAAAATCGTATTTGAGTTTTCAATTTCTTATGACATTTCACAATACTTGTGTTAAGTGATTGCTCCTAAAGTACATGTTTTGACAAAAGTAATTAAAGTGTGGACATTTTGAGTTATTCTGATATTTGAAACTAAAATTGTCTGCATTATTACCTCTAATCCATCAATCATTTCATTCACAGTGACCTTAAAGTTGCTCCAGTGTAGCCACCTTGAAGGTGAATTCTAAAACTTTGATTAGCAGCCTGTGTTTTGGGGGTTTTTTGTGGGTTTTTTTTTCCTCTGCTACTCCTTTGGCAAGTAAACTATCAGAGAAACATTACTCTCTCGTATGTTGTTATAGCAATCTGGCAGAGATTTTATTCTTTAATGAGAGGTAACATCCCTGAAGGGTAGAAAAGAAACAAACTATGAAAAATAGATGCTAGAGTTCTTTAGAAAAAACATCCAGATACATTCTCAAGTAAAACAAATATTTGAGTACGATGTCTTTCTTCAGTTCATATTGCATATTAATTGCCTACTTTTTGTCAATTTCTGATTTCTCTATCAAAATATCATTCAGATGCCAAGAATTTAATTATAATTTGGCATCATAAATGTACAGGGTTATTCTCATCTTTTTTGTTCTGATGTCGTAGCTTTTTTTTCTTGTGCTCTGTTAATGTGGTTTTGTTGTGGAAAGGTTTCCTAAAAATAAGTGAATTTTGTATTTTTATTCTGGCACGTTAAGGATGTGGGCTAATCCAATCCTGTTGAAATTAATTCAGTAGTTGAGAACTTGCTGTAAAAAAACTGTCTGGCATTTTTCTTCACCTGAACTCTCTAATTAATCTCTGCCAGCTTTAGGTTACTCTTTACAACATAGTCCTAATGTGTTCTTGGTGAAGTCTAATTCAGAAAGGATTTTGAAGTTCCAAAACATCATCAGGACCTATTACTGTTCTTAAATGGATGGAAAGCCCTTGAAAAGTGTAAAACACCTATTAACAAATTTGTTAACCTTTTTTCACCTACTTTTCAATATGCTGCAGTTTACACAGATAGTATAAATTGCATCAGCTCAACTTCAGAAGAGCTGAAGAGCTGGAAAATGTTTCAGGCTCTTCTCAGTGATGCTGAGCAATGACAAGAGGCAACAGGCAGAATCTAATGAACAGGAAGTTCCACCAGAACATGAAGAAAGAATTTTTCATGTGTGAGTGACCCTGCACTGGAACTGATTGCCCAGATATTGACAATGAAGGAATAGGACTAGACACACACACACTGCACACAAACAGGATGACTCTGCTTGAGCAGACGCCACCAACAGCGGTCCTTTCCAAATTTAACTCTTCAGTGATTTTGTGATCAGGTGGATTCATTCTTCAATTTGGTCTTCCCTCCACCTTATTCTCAATAGTCTCTTCACAGTTCTATGTATAAAATTTTCCTCAGCTTTGAATGTATTGGAGGACAAGTTATGCAGGCATGGTCATTTTGTTAAAACAGGGAGAAATCTTGTGTGTTGGAGCATGTGGTATGAGCCATTAGTTTAAATGGGAATGCTTGTAGAGCTACTCTGTGAGGAAAGTACATTTAGCTCGCTGTTGGTAAGAAAATATTTACATTGAAATTTCTGTCTCTTGGTTTTTTTACAGAAGACATTGTGAACTTTTTATACTAATTTTAATGTCATTATATGCCATTTCAGATAAACTAGATCTCTTTGTTATTATGTATCTGTATAACAAAAGGCAAAGTGCAATGAAAACCATACATTTTCACAACCCTACTTGAAATGTCATTAAAACTGAAATTTTCAGCAAACTTGGAGAAAAGGAGTTTGAAAAAAGTTTTGGCTTGTCTTTGAAAAATCACAGGGTGAAAAATGGGTTTCCTTCTCAGGTAGTCCATGCATTAAAATGGAGTTTGCTTTATTTGAACATTTGAAACAGTATATAGTGCAAAATGATTGAAAAGACAGAAATGATGCATTAGATGGAAAATATAACTTTCCAAAGATTTGAGTTACATAACACAGAGTCTGAGAACAAGCTGTAGTATTTATACTTCAAAAACTCCTGCTTCTAGAGATTATGTTTGAATTTGTTGACTTTGACAGCCTATGACCTTGCAAGTTGCTTGTACTATCCTCCATCATGCTATTTCTGTTCCACAAGTCCTCTTCTAAAACGATATGTTCTTTCTGAATGAAAAGTAATTCTAAGCACTTCATATCTTCAACAAAGATGTGATATTTTGTCATTTCAGCATGTCATATTTTTAAGCTACCTAATGCAATGGATCAAAATGATTCAACACTAGCTTCTGGGCATTACATTTATTGTGATATACATCACACTAAAGATAAATGACAATTAAAACAAAACTCTCAGCCAATAGCCACATTTCTTGCTAATGATTAAATATGAATGTGTCTGAGTTATCTAAGGATGGATTATCTGTGTATCATATCAGCAGAACAATGGATGTTAGCAGTGCAAATTGGTTCGTGTCTAACAAGAATGATTAGTACAGCACCACTCAGACCAAGTTATGTTTCTTCCAGGTCTGTATGCATCTTAATGCAGTAGAGCTGCTCTTTGCAAAGCAAGCTTCAGCTTTTATGGGAGTCAGGAACTGAGATAATTAGGAATAGCACAATTACCTGATAAGAGGGAATGAAGGGGTTGGAGCCAGACTCTTCTCAGTAGTATCTTGTGGCAGGACAAGACGTAAACGATACAAATTAAGGCACATGAAATTCAATCTGAACACAAGAAAACACGTTTTACTGTATGGATGGCCAAAAATGTTGGATGACAACTTTATGGAATGGGTCCTAAGGGAACCGACTCAGAAAGGTGCCCTCCTTGATCTGCTGCTTGTCAACAGAGTGGATCTCATGAACAAAGTGGAGACTGGTGGTCATCTTGACCACAGTGACCACGAAATGATCAAGTTTAAAATCTCTGTTGGCAGGAGGAAAAGTGCCAGTAAACCTCGACTCTAGACATGAGGAGAGCAGACTTCAGGCTGCTCAGGGAATTAGTAAGTAAGGTCCTCTGGGAAAATGTTTTTGCAGGTGCTGGGATCCAAGTGCTCATTACTTTTCAAACATCTCCTCCTAAGGGAACAGGAGAAGGCAATTCCCAAATGTTGGAAGTCAAGCAGGAAAGGCAGAAGGCTAGCTTGTTTGAGTAGGGATCTTCTCTTGGAAATAAGGCCAAAAAAAGAGAGTATATGCCTAGTGCAAGCAAGGTCAATTGACATGGGAAGAATTCAGAGATGTTGATTGCTGCTGTTGGGAGAAAATTTGTGCAGCCAAAGCTCAGCCAGAGTTAGGCTAGCCAGAAATGTGGAGGACAAGAAAAAGAGTTTTTTCAAATACATTGATGGCAATAGGAAAGATGAGGATGGTCACCTCACAAATAGGGACCGAGACAAGGCAGAGTTGTTTAATACATTCTTTGCCTCTGTCTTCTACATGTATGATGGACCAAGGGAGTCTCAGTGCCCTGAGCTGGAGGACCATGACTGTGAGAATGATCAACCCCCAGTCAACCCTGAAACTGTGAGATCTGCTGCTCCACCTCGATCCCTACAAATCTATGAGGCCTGATGGGATTCATACAAAAATCTTCAAGGATCTGGCTGATGTCATCTCAAAATCTCTCCTGATGATTTTTGAGTGGTCTTGAGTATCTGCAGAGGTCCCAGGTGATTGGAAGCTGGTGAAAGTTGTCCCAATTTTCAAGAAGAGTAAGAAGGAGAACCCAGGAAACTCCAGACCTGTCAGTCTCACTTTAGTGCCTGGTAAAGTTATGGAAAAGATTATTCTGGGAGATATTAAAAAACACCTGAAAGACAACATAGTCATTGATCACAGTCAGAATGGCTTTGTGAAAGGAAAGTCCTGCTTATCAAACCTGGTTTCTTTTTATGACAAGGCAACCCACCTAGTTGATCAGTGGAAGCCATTTGATGTAATCTTTTTGGATTTCAGTAAAGCTTTCAGTACTTGTCTCTCACAGGATCCTCCTGGACAAAATGTCCAGCACACAGCTGGATAAACACATCATGTGGTGGGTGAGCAATTGTCTCATGGGCCAAGCACAGAGATAATAGTGAATGAGGTAACACCAAATGGCCACCTGTCACTAGTGGGGTTCCACAGGGCTTCATTTTAGGCCCTTTGCACTTCAACATCTAAATTACTTGGGTGCAGATGATACAAAACTGACTCCCTCAATGGCAGGGGGGCCCTGTAGGGAGCCCTTGACGAATTAGAGAACTGGTCAATCACCCACTATTTACAGTTCAACAAGGGAAAGTGATGGATCCTGCACCTGGGATGGAGCAACCCTGAATGTTTGTACAGACTGGGGAATGAGATGGTGGAAAGCTGTGCCACAGAAAGGGACCTCGGGGTACTGGTCAATGGCAAGTTGGATCTGAGTCAGCAGTGCCCTGGCAGCCAGGAGGGCCAACCACATCCTGGGGGGCATCAGGCAAAGCATCACCAGCTGGTCGAGGGAGAGGATTGTCCCGCTCTGCTCTGCACTGGGGCTGCCTCAACTTGAATATTGTGTGCAGTTTTGGACACTATAAGTCCACAATATAAAGAAAGATATTAAGATCTTAGAGAGGAGGGCAACAAAGAGGGTGAAGGGCCTTGAGGGGGTAGTGTACAGGGATGCATTCTTTAAAGTGCCTAGTGCACTGTAAGTCTATGATCTTGTCTTCCGTATTTACAATACATTTCAACATTTAAAATAAAATACCTTCTCATATGCGTTCTGATCAAACCTTCAAAAAATACTAGCCTTTAAGTACACTTTTTAAATATCCGAGGAGTAGAACTAAAATTAAACCAGAAACTTGTATTGTTCAATACTAGTTTTGTGTGCATAAAATAAAAGCAAATAAATCTCATGCCCGCTGAGCAAAGATGAATTTTTTTCTCTCTCTCTCTGTCTTTCTTTCTTTCTTTCTCTCTCTCTCTCTCTCTTTCTTTCTATGGGGTTTTTCGGTCAGGTTTTCCCTTGAATTATATGCCTGTAGACATACTCACACCATCAACTGGGTTTGGGGACACCAGGGAGACCTAATCAACCTATAAATAGTCCTAAAAAATTCTATGGCTTTTTACACCTTCATTCTCAGAGTGGTACATGTCAACTCTATACCTTTGTATAAACTAGAACAGACTGAACAATTATCAAGGGCACTTGTCAGCTCCCTGATAAGTGAGGGGAATTCAAAACTGTAAATGAACAGTTTTGAATTCACAGAAGTACGAGGATCACTGGCAATATCTCTTTTTAGCTGAACACACATGGACGCATGATTGGAGAGGTACAGGGAGATACTGCTCTGGACATCTGCAATGCCATGTCATCTTGCAGACTGCTTTGGAGAAATAATCATAAGTAAAGCAGATACAATGGTAGGAAAGGCCTGGATGAAGCAGACATCATTTCTGCATTGATTTCATCACAAGTGGCATTGTAGTTATTCCTCACCTGTGGGACACAGGATCATTCCCTCTTTGCCTTCCCACGCCTGAGAGAAGGGAACAACATATTTAACAGGTCTTCTGTTTAACAGGTCTTCTGGTCTGGAGATGCAAAAGCTCTCACAGAAAGTATATTTCATAATGTAGACATAGCTTTCTAACAAATAGCTGGTTAGAAACAGAGTTCATAGATATCTGGGCTCTAATGTCAGCGGGACCCTGGCTTTTCATCAGTGCTTCCCGTAGTCTTCATTTAGAAGCATTGCATTGCTTCTTCCATTGAGTCAGAGAATTCAGGCATGTTTACTTACGTTTTCAATTTTATGTCAAGGCAGAATGAAATCCTAGGGTGTTTTTTGTTTTGTTTTGTTTTTACTGGGATATTTTTAAAGCTCAAAACTATTTTTATTTGTTGATCATTCTCTCTGTATCGAGCTACATCATCACTACATAATTTTTCAGAACTGCTAACAAAGGTAAGACATAATTAAAGATAAAACAAAGAATTCGAATGGACACTTAGAACACATTCATGCCATCCTAAAAACAGTTCAGACTGTGAAATTATAAGTACTTCAAGCAAAAATGTTCAGTGTATTTAGTCTTTTTAATTTGTTTTCTTTCCAAATCTGCTGCTTAATTGTTAAAAGGTAATACAGTTTTAATCTCATAGTTTGTGATCATAACATTTAACTAAGAATGTGTATTTAAAGCTTATAGTGAGATTGGACTGTAACTTTTCTTTATTTAGAAGCTTGTAATACCACAGAAATTGTTCCTGTACATTGATGTTTCACAAGTGACAATATTTATAACTATTCGTAGTAAAAAAAGAGGTTACATTCTAGAAAATATTCTTCATTTTGCTAATTTATGGCCTGATATCATATACATTTAAGTAGAGGGAACTTCTAAGATGTAAGGCCAAGAAGCTTGAAAAATGCCAAATAATGTAAAATAATGAAAATAAAGAAAATAATGTTAACAAGATGAAAAACTGAAGCAGCTCAAGGACCTTCTCTTGAGGAGAAGACTCTCGGGTTGCCTTTGGCCCCCTTTCAGTACCTGAAGGGAGTCTACAAGAGAGCTGGAGCAGGACTTTTTACAAGGGCATGTAGTGTTAAGACAAGGGGGAATTGCTTCAAAATGAAAGAAGGTTGGTTTAGATTAAATATTAAGACAAAATTCTTTACTGTGAGCATGGCGAGACACTGGAACAGGTTGCCTAGAGAAGTTGTGGATGTCCCCATCCCTGGAAATGTTCAAGATCAGGTTGGATGGGGCTTTGAGCAACCTGGTCTAGTGGAAGGTGTCCCTGCCCATGGTGGGAGCAGGTGGTCAAAACTATCTTTAAGGTTCCTTCCAACCCCAAACAATTTTATGATTCTATGATTCCATGACTTGAAATCTGCAGTTAATAAAATCACTTTTCAGTGAAAAGATTTCCATAGATGCTCTCTCTAAACTAAACAATTTGTCCTGGGCCTGAGACTACTAACTATGGACCAGTTCTGCTATTCATCACATATTTTTCATTGTGTCCAAGTGACTGCATAAGTTGGCCATGAAGCCTCCAGCAGCAAGCCCACAACCCTGCCAAGCCCTCTCCAGTACTCTGAACTCTGACTTTTGCTTCTGGTTGGAGAGAAGGTACAAATGCCCTGAAGATTAGCGAGACAAAACTGATATGCAGAAGCCCACCTTCATTTATGTCCCACCCCTGAGTTCTACCACCATCAATCATATCACATGCCTTGTAATGTCTGGGTGAAGTCACTCTATATAGACCACTTCTAAGTGTTTAATTCCTCATTTCTATGTGATTTTACTTATAATTTGTCCTTTGTTATTCAGAGTTGTTTGGATACTATATATCATATTTAAATCTCATTCTGGCAGTAATACATGACTTTCATTAGGCACTGGAAAGAATCCACTGAAAGGGTTTTCCATTGCCATCACCTACAAAATTTCTAAAACATAGAATCATAGAATTAAGTGGTCACAGAATTTTTAAGTTTGGAATTTACCTCTAAGATCATCAAGTCCAACCATCAATGCAGCACCACCATCATGTTCACTATTAAACTGTTCTTAGGTGCCATATCCACACATGGTTTGAACACTTCCAGGGATTCCACCACTTCCCTTAGCAGTCTATTCCAGTGCTTGACAATCCTTCCTATGAAGAATTTTTTTCTAATATCTGATCTAAACCTCCCCTGGTATAACTTGGGCATCAACAGAACCAAAGAGGTGTGAGGAAAGGATGAAGAAACTAAATTATAGGCATATGAGGACAGTGGTCAGTGAGAAATTAATATATGGTTTCAACCAGCAAGTAAGGCTGCTCAGTTTAAACTTTTAGCTTCTGAGACAACTTGTTGACAGCAGTTTAGTACAGTTTGATATCAATCGGTGACCTATGGAAATACTTCTAACCCTATCGTACTGTTAGGAAAGAATTCTAACTTCTTCCCCTTCTCCTCCCTTACCCCCTCATTTTACAACACTACTAATTAGCTTTGGCAAGAATAGATGTTAATATGTGGTTTTGTAAGGACTTCATTAGCAAGGTGATCTTTTTCAGACCAGAGAGAATTATACCCATGAGTCAACAAATTTCATACCCCAATCCAGCTGATGAGCAATGCCATATGCAGAGAAGGAAAATCAAATGCTTTTGCACAGCCATGTGCAGTCCTTTCCATTTATTAAATATCTTTGAAGAGATGCTCCAAGATGAGACACATATAGACACATGTATGCATTGATTCTAGTTTCACTACAGTTTTCTGAGCCAAGCAGTTTACACTTCAGCCTATGTGTTTTTATTTGTCAAATAAAAGCTTTAAAATAATAGTTGCAGGAGTCAGAATACAGGTCAACACAAATATATCCTGAAAAGCTATCTCAGCCCACCTCCATCCGAAGTGATTGGGAAGCCCTTGATGTTTCCTAATGACTTCAGAAAATGAACTGTTGTTCTTTAGTCTCTGTCAAGTAAACTGAAGAAGGCTGCTGGACATTTCTAAATCCTTTGTCTATGTGGTCAGCAGATGTTTTATAAATTGTATTCATTGCCTCTGAACGTCTGAAAAATAGTTGTCAAGGTAAGCAACAATTTTCTTTGTGATACAGAAAAACAAGTGCTACCAAATGTTTTAATTAACACTGTCCCTTCTGCCAGCTGCAAGGTTCATCCATTCCACCTTTAACCACTAAAATGAGAAAACTTGAAATAGTTATTGAAAAATGTCTCTGCACTAAAAAGGGAACAGTTTGTCCTTGAAAGAGTTTACTGAGATAGTCTTGAACCTTATTCAACATCAGTAATTTCTTTCTCTGTTCTTCCAGTATTCTGAGGCCCTCATAATCCAGCTGTATGTATCCTCTTGTATTTTCAATTCCTTAATACAATAAAGTAGGCTCTTCTACCATATATAGTCTTTACAAATCCAGCTGATTCCAGCTTTCTCTTACAACCACTTTCCTTAGAATGAGTATGTACATGAGTTCCACAATTTATGAGATGTTTGTCTCTCTAACAACCAGAATCTTAGGACGCAATAACAAACAGATACTTACTTGTGTCCTGCAAAAGAACACAGAAAAACCCAGCAGATTTTACTTTGTCAACTCTCATTTTATCCATGTGCTTTAGCAACACTTGTGAACTTTTTCATATTCTGAAAACATCTTTGACTTTTCTAGCAAACTTACAGAGAAAAAAATTTCAAACTACACCAGCCCAAAATCCTATGTCCTGGAACACAAGTTTCCTTCACTGAAACAATTGTTGACAAGCTCCCTAGGTTAACAGCACAAAACAGCACATGATCAAATTCCTGATTCACCCAAAAAGTGTGGAAGAACTCCATTCTGAGATTGCAATACCTCACAAAATCACTTTTTTTTCCTAAATAAATGTCATATAAATTTTGGTTAGATGTTGGTCTGTTGGTCACAACAGCTAAACAATTACAATCTTTATTAAAAAAAAAGTAATCACCCAATACCACTATTGACAAACGGTCAGTAAAAAGAGAACAACTTGCTCCCTAAGGTGTGCAACACATACAGCAATAAAAGGCTCTCTTTAACGTGCAGATTCAGTGAGATCCACAGCACAGCCCATTTCCAGTGCTTACCTTTACCCTGACCTGCTAGAGAGTACTTTGCCTATCTCTTTGTCTACATAACTGAAACGTGAAACACAAGCACAGATACCTCCTTTTCCAGGTCCCACAGTTTATAGAGGTATGCAGTTTCATTTCTTATATCAATAACCTGCTGTCTCAGAAAGAAATATAACCTTTGTTAATAGCAGCCAAAAAAAAATGTATGTAGATTTAGAAGAGGATTAGGAAAAATTACGGACTTTAAGCCCATCAGTAGCTATTAAACACAAGGAACAAAATGCAATCTGCCTCAGCAAGTTCCAGGAAACTGGGAGGTTTTCAGGGGAAAAGAATCACTCTACACCTGTTCTTACATTTTTTCCTTTGGCACAAAAAAGTGAAAAGTACCAACAGGATGTTGGTTTGAAAGGATATTTGAATTGATGCATTAGAGAAATTTATGTATGTTATATATAAACCAGTTTCTGAATCCCCATAATACATGCGAGATGACATAAACAAAACAAAAGATCCCTTGAACACACAAAAGGATTCTATATTGTCTCCTGACTCCTCTGCATCTTAATTCTTGCCCACTAGGAAGTGAAACATTCTGTATAGAAGCCCATATCAGGATAGGAAGGAAATGCATATGTGTCCCATGTGATCCAAAGTCTTGCAAATTACCTTCCATTACCAGAGATGTCTCCCATTTTTTCCAAGTTATCCTGCACATGGGATGCTGCTCTCCAGCTGGAGACTCTTTCACACTGATGACTGCTCACCCATGTTAACTAAACATTCCAATGTTTCTTTCTTTTTGTTTCCTTTCCAATTTTCCTTTGAATTTTAATGCAGGAGATTCCTGAATACTCATGTTCAGGAATCCATCAAAAGTGGTGATGCTCCAAGCCGGAGTTTTAAATTTCCCATTTCCCTCTTCTCCTAAATAACACACTTCCAAACCTGTCTTATTGATTTACAGTCAGTCTTCCCTCTAAAGACAAGGTCTGTTTCACTCATAAATGGGGCCATCGTTGATCTAACTAAAACTGCTATGAATCTTCTGACACTAAGTTTTCTGCAATTGCACTAAAGATCCTGTGTCAAACATTTTCTTATTCCACCACTTCTCAAATGTATTTTCTGGCTCAGAGTAGACACCCTCCACTCCTCCCACATCAAATTCAAGGTAGCACAGGAAGAAGATTCACAACCTTAATTCCATATAAATATTTATTTATTTATTCACATCAAGGGTGCTCAATGAAATCTGTTTTTCTGACTTAACTCCTGATTCTGTAGCTATCTGAGAAGCAGGAGGAAATGGTATCTTGACCTTCTTGATACCTTGAACTAGAATCCAGGATGTTAGACTTTAAATATCAAGTTCTGCAAGTAACACCATATACCATTTTTGTTTCTTAAGGCACTCAGATCCTCACATAGCATATCTGTGTAATTTCATCAGGGAAGGAATGTGCTTTCCTCAGAGACTACATTTGCTTTTATTCTACATTTGCGTATATTCATGGAGTGAGAATATTTAAGTACATATGCAATGGAAACAGAATCTGTCTTCTGTCCCCAGTAGCACTTATCCATCTTTGCCTTACAGGAATTCAAACAAAATTTCAAAGCAAAAGTGAAACAGAGAAGAGCAAAAATTTAATTCCTAAAGTAATAAACAGCCCATTACTCATTTACTTTTCTGTATGTAGGAAGACTTTTTGAGAGCTAGACAAGGTGAATTTGCAAATTTCTGCTTAAATATCATTTTAGTAATAAATACATGCTTTGTGGTGGGAATTGAGATAACCTGGAGGTTCTAAGCAACTATTTGGTACTTTTACTGTACTTAATAACTAATCCAAGAGATCTGTAAATGGGCAGTTATCTTGAAAAAAGGCTGTTTGGGTTCAAAATATGATTAACTTACAGTTATAGATTTTTTTAAGTGCACATTATTATGTCAAGCTTTTGAAAAAAATTATATGAATGGAATTTATTTTGTTTAAAATGAATGTGTTTTGCCACCTGTTCACACAACAAAAAAAAAAAGGATATTATGCAGCAATTGCTTTCAGAAATTCAGGTCATGTGGTCAGCCCCTGAATTAATTATCTGATCAAGACTGATTGGGGTGAGACCAAATAATTACTCATTAGCATTCAGCACAACTGTCAGGCTGCATTTTGCATGCTACAGTGTATACTGCCCTTTTTCATTTTACTTAGTCTCCTTTTTGGGTTACACCACATTGTTCTACATGACTGGGAAATGAAATTGGAAACAGGAAAAGAGAAGTTTGGAGAATAAAGTAGACATGACTTTGTATAAAAAAATGCGCCTTACACAGTTTTGCTTATTGAACAATCAAACTGTCTACTAACTATTTCTATAAATCTGCCACATACTGGTCTCTGTGGGAAGCCAATAGGAATTCTGGGCATAGATAGTTTGCAGCATTATACATTAATTTGTTCAAATTCTTCAAAACTAGTGTTCTATGTTTAAGTGATCCAATTTATAACTGGTTGAACTGTAAAGAAATATTTCCTCTTACCCTGTAGGCTTGTAACATTTTTTGTCTGAGCAGCTCAGTATGGTATTTCAGTAGCCATGCCATTTAGCACTGCATGGTGCAGCCCTCACATTCTTGGAGATGTGAAAGAGGGACAGACATCTCTCTAGCTGTCCCCAGATCTGTTTTGGACACTATACTTCATAATGCTATATTATAATAAGCACCATGGCATCTTATGAGAGCAATACACTGAATCTGCTTCAAGGTCCTGTATGTCACATAGAAAATACATTAGATTTAATCTGCAATGTTCTCCAAACCTCTGTCCATATGGCTATGGCTAAACTATTAAACTGAGTGTACTCAGGGCTCCAGTCTCACAATGAGGCCAAGTGGAACAGAACAGCTGCATCCATGCTATTAGACTACTTGCTGATCAAAACAGGGTGTCCACACCAAAAATGTGCCTAATGGCACATTAGGCCTCTACCTTATGATAACTCATAACTTTTGTTGGAGATTTGTTTTGGAGAATGCCTATTGGCATGAGCCACAACAAGGCCAAGACTCATTTAAAAAACTGGAGTATACAGACACTAGAATTCCAGAGCCTGCAAATGTCAACCAGCCCTATCTAGTTAAATAATACAGACATAACTGTGTTTTCCTATAAGAAACCAGAAAATAACAAGAATATATCAGCTAAATTCATTGGAATAATAGTAAAATTTTGCCCTACCTGACTTTGAAAAAAATCTTTTTAACCTTTTGAAGTAGCTTCATAACAATGTTCTGCACGCTATCATAGATGTCAAGAAATCACAGCCTCATTATTTATTTGAACTCTGATTGTAATGTATTGTTATAGGTCCCGAAAGAATATTTAGAAGGACTGTACTTACATGTTTGAGCTTTCAAAAGCAAATTAGAAAATTCTCTAGACCTTAAATATCCCTTGCTTGATCTGAAAGATGTCACCTATAGCAATCTCTATACTTAATTGCAGCTTGGAACACAATCCAAATCATCCTAAATCACTGATGATGTTTGACAAGTCAAATAACAAAATAGGTTTTATTTTAGACAATATTTGTCAGGGAATCTGAGTTTCTTCTCTTGGTAACCATCACTAGTCAGGGGGATCTACGTCAAAATTCATCATGTATTTCAAGTCCCTGAACCTGAAAAACACGTCAGCATTCCCCACTTTAAACATTCTAGATGTTTTGAGTATGTTGCTCTTTTGATATGAACCGGGTTTTTAAAGAAAATTTCCTGATCATCCTCACATCTCTTACCTGACTTTGTATGGTGGGGCAATATTAGGGCATGTGAAACTGCATTTGCACCAGACAAAACTGAAGCAGAAGTGGTACTCTGGGAGCTCACTTGACAGGTTTTGTCTGGTCAGTCTGTGGACACAACTGGGCTAGTCCAAAGAAACAAAACTTCTTAAATATGTACCACAAGAACATCAGGTCCTTACCACCAATTATTTCAACTCTGAGTTTGCTCTTACTTGTGCAACCCTACTTGCTAGTAGTCTTCCTTACCTTTTTTTTTTTTTT
>VXAY01007342.1:2849052-2886712 GCA_013399855.1 Oxyruncus cristatus
CAAAACCCGTCTTCTATTTACTTGGAATTTGGCAGAAAGGAAAATCAAAATAATAAAATCTGCTTGCTTATTCCCCTGTCTCTTTTCTCCGGGCAATCTGAAACACTGTGGGGCTGGGGAATGGACTTCTGAAAAAAATCAGCAGCCTCCACTTTGCTTTCCTCCACAACACATAGTCTTTCTCCATCAGCTTGTCTTCTGTGATCTTGCGTATGAATCACTCTCTCCTATCTTTGCTACAGAAGTCAGCTATTTACTGCAAAATGCTGCTATGTCTTACGTGTGCCCATAAGCCTTTCACTGTTTGTATCCCTCTCATAGATTTTTATGGCTCCTGTGGATTTTGGTAGCTTTCTGTTCCTTTGCAACATTTTTTTG
Source organism: Oxyruncus cristatus (assembly GCA_013399855.1). Classification (NCBI taxonomy): domain Eukaryota; kingdom Metazoa; phylum Chordata; class Aves; order Passeriformes; family Cotingidae; genus Oxyruncus; species Oxyruncus cristatus. The sequence continues at coordinate 2,849,431 of VXAY01007342.1, forward strand.
TAGAGAGCCTCATCTGAAAGGTACGTTCAGGGTCCTGTAGTGTTCTTTACAGACTGTGCGACACCTTAGCTGATGTTGAATTGTTCCCAGCTCTGGATGGGGCGAGCAAGGTAGACTCCTGCAGTCTGCTTCAGAGTCAGACAAACAGAATTGTGGTGCCTGTGGCTGTCTGGAGGTTTTGCAAACCTATTGCAAAACTTCCAGGGTCTGAGCCCTAATTTTTTAGCAGAAAGCCTCGAAGAACTGGAACTTCTCACCTAAACCAGGTTTCCTTGGGGCTTCCAGAAAACTGCTGGTTTATGGGGCGTCACTTTTAATAATAAGTTCAGGAAATTCCAAAGGACTAGAAGGATCCTAATGTAGCACCAATCTCTGAAATTACCTGACCAACTAGAGCTCAGTCACTGTGGCAGCATCCCAGTTCCAGTAGCAAGGGAAAAAAATATATTTAAACTCGATACAAATTAAGACAAGATGTATTAATAATAACTGTCAATATAAGTTTAAGAAAAATAGACTATGAGACCTGGTATCACCTTTTAGTGAGATTAAAATTCTGAGAAATTAATCTAGATGAATGGGTATAATATGCTTAGTTTTGTAAAATATTTTATGCAGACTGAGGTATTGTACTTCATAAAATAATCTGACTAAAAATAGTGATGTGCAAGTCAGCTAACTAATATTTATCATGAGGTAGTAAACTGTCACCAAATCAGGAAGGTTTTATATTGCACATGCACAATTTCATACTTTTCACTTTTATCTTCAGTAGTGTTAGTAATATACATCATTCATTTTTCTTCTTGTGAACTATGAGTCTGATTCAGAAATATATGCTGAGTTAGAACACGAGAATTCTCATCAAACCCAATTGGATTCCCAGTGAGAGGATAAAGAACACCAAATTTAAATTTCTCAAATGCCAAGAAGTAAATGCACGATTAGGAGTTTTGCAGAATTGGGGGCCTGAATGCTTTTATCTTGGAGCATTTGTATATACATGCCATGAGTAAAGTATTCTGACTAATCGTGTTATTCTCTGACAATTTATTACAGCCTTACTGCTGCTGAGTATCTCCTTCCCCTTGACAAGTCTCCTGGGAAACTGAGATGAAGTTAGTCTTTTATCATTATCTCAAGTTTGTCATTCCAAATGCTTTTATTACAGTGATTTTGGAAGCAAGCATATTAAGGCAGAGATATTACAGAACTGTTGTACAAAATAGTATTGCCAAATACCATGTAAGTGAATTTAGGTCTTATCACAAATATTGTAGAGACAATTTAGGACTAAATAAAAAGAAGTAAATCAGTTCTTGAGCCTTAAGGCACCTTTCAATAGTAATAGTAATAAATCAGAGTGATAGCCTGAAACAGCCACTGATTTTTCCTCTTAATCAAATAAGATCAGAACCAAGCCATCATTCCAGCAGAAAAAGCAAAATTTAATTAGCTTATCTAACAGTGTCATTTAGTGAATCAAAAGCTTTGAAAGGTCAATGAATTTTGCCCTTATCATCTCATTATCTTCCATCACTAACAAGATATCATTAAGCAACTTCATGAGAGCAGTTAATGTCGCAACAGCCAACAGTACTGCTATAATTTAAAGGGGAATTCCAGGCTGGTTTTAAATATTTATTAAATTTTTTGTTCACAGAAACGTCCTAAAGGCCACTGGAAGAAGGAAAACAAATACAGTCTTTTCACATTATTTCCATAATTGTTTTTATTTCTGAAAAAAATCAGTAGACCATTTTTAGTCATCCCTGTTGTTCAGACATACACACAGCACAAAACATGTTTGCAAGAATATACAGTCCAATATAGCTGAGCTGCTTTATTCTAATACCACCAATACGAATATAATCTCCATATAATATCCAACATTATGAGCTGTCTTTCTATAAAACCGGTGCAGACCAGTGATGGATGGCATTCATCAGGTGTCAGTACTGGCACTGGCACTGTCATATTTGTCAGTGACAAGGACAGTGGGATCAAGTGTACCCTTAGAAAATTTTTAGATTACACTAGTCCATGTGATGCAGTTGACACACTGGAGGGAAGGGATGCCATCCACGGGGACATTGAGAGGTGGGCTCATATGAACCTCATGAAGTTCAACAAGGCCAAGTGCAAAGTCAGTCCCAGGCAGAAATATAGGCTGGGTGGAGAATGGATTGAGAGCAGCTCTGAGGAGAAGGACTTGGGCGTGTTGGTTGATGAGAAACTCAACATGATTTGTCAATGTGTGCTTACAGCCAAGAAAGCCAATCATATACTGGGCTGCATCAAAAGCAGTGTTGCCTTCATGTTGAGGGAAGTGATTCTACCCCTCTACTCTGCTCTTGTAAGACCCCGCCTAGATCACTGCATCCAGATCTGGTGTCCCAAACATAAGAAGGACATGAACCTGTTGGAACAGAGGGGCCACAAAGGTCAGAGTGCTGGAACACCTGTCCTCTACAAGCTTAGAAAGTTGGGGTTGTTCAGCCTGGAGAAGAAAAGGCTTCAGGTAGACCTTAGAGTAGCCTTCTAGTACCTAAAAGTGGCCTACAAGAGAGCTGGAGAGGGATTTTTTGCAAAGGCATGTAGCAATAAGACAAGGATTAAGAGCTTCAAACTGAAAATGGATGGATTTGGACTAGCCATAAGGCAAAATTCTTCACTATGAATGTAGTGAGACATTGGAAAAAGTTTCCCAGAGAAGCTGTGAATATCCCATCCAAGGAAGTGTTCAAGGCAAGGTTGGATGAGGCTAGTGGAAGATATCCCTACCCACGGCAGAGGGGTTGGAACTAGAAGATCTTTATAGTGCCTTCCAACCCAAATATTCTACGATTCTGTGAAAACCATTTGAGTCCTTTTCTCATCCTTGCATAGGCCAGTTCACCTCCCACTACACAGAACCTTCCTATACAGCACCACATGGTCTGTTCTATAAATGCAACCAGTGGAAACACCAGGGTTGGAAAAACAACTGCTGTGTACACTGAAGGTCATTTCACTGGTCTGCTTTAGAGCACAGATACACAAACACTCGAATGAGTCCATCTGAGAGGGCAGCAACCTGTAGTGAGGAACCTCTCACTACATACTTGCCTTCAGAGTAATTCTAATGAGGAAGTGAATCCTGGAAAGTAATTTTGCGGAGTTACGCTGAGCCCTGCTGCAAGGCAAATAGTAGCGCATTAGTTAAAATAATTTGTTTACATTCCCTAAAATCAATGGAATTTTAAGATATTCTTTTCTAACAGCACAGAGGGAAGGCAAATATAATAGCTTACTGAGGTTATCTCCATCAGATTGTGATCATTTTAACATAAGTCAGGCCTGGAGCCTAAATTACCTACTGCCATCCCACTGAGTGGCTGTCACGATTTCTAAAAATACATGCTTTTAGCTAAAAAAGCATATATGCTCTCAGCTGAGATGCTTTCCACTCCACACATACCACCCCCCACCTTTATTTATTATATCTATCTGGTTTAAATTGATTTTGCTATCTTTTTTTTCATAGAAGTCTAAAAAAAGGGCTAAGGGAATTCACATATCTTAAATATGCTGCTACAGAGTTTATGTGGCAATCCTTCACTGTGAAAGGATGCAGGCTTTACAAAATCAGGGGTCTTAGATACAGTGGAAGTTATCTCTTAAAAAAACAAGATCAGCAGTTTTAGGCTAGATAAGAACTTCTCAGATAACAAATAACATACCCTGTCAGATAGCGGAAAATATCTGAGTCTCTGAGACAGGTGATGAGGCAGGGAAGGGTGAGTAAACTTTCCTCTTGATCTTATTCACTGCTGTTATTGCCACAACTATCTCTTCTCACTTTCCAGGTCCATTCCTCAGGCAGATTTCTCCTCTGAACCAGCCTTTCACAGCCCTACCAGTCCCAAAAAAAATGAGAACCATGCCTGTTTCTGCAGATGTGGGAGCAAGTGGCTTTCTTGATGGCTTTTTGCTCTAGCAATTGCTGCTGCTTCACCATCTGCTGGTCCTCTTTTGTGCCTCCAAGCAGCTGTAAGTAAAGCTGCTGCATTCAGTTCACATTCCAAGTTTTTCTTAGCAACCACTAAGGTTAAAAAAGAAAATCTTTTAATGAGATCTGAAATTCTACAGTCACTGCAGCAGTACTAGGTGTATGCCTTATTGACATGGGTTGGATGTTTCCAGTAGTCTATCCAAACCATGGTCAGAGGGAACTGAGTGTGAGAGAAAGCAGGTAATGAGAAATTTTCTAGCAAAACTGACTTTTTCTTTTGTTGAGAAATGTTGATTTGCTGAGAAAGACAAGTTTTCAAGGGGTTGTAAGCAGCCAGGTCACTGCAGCAGTGTTCCAGCTGGGAATACCAGCAACAGAGGAGACTTGGATTGAATCTTTTCGTTACCTAGCAGCCTGAGAGGTGTGGTACTCCAAGCCACTCTTTAGTCCATCAGTTTCCCACCTCAACCACCTATCACTGCAATACTACCAGGAATAGGCAAGAATGTAAGCTATGGGGGCTTATGAGGTGAGATTTAGCCATTTCGTTACTTGCAGGCCAGAAAAAGCTGAATGCCATTGGACAACAATAAGAACTTTTCTAATAAGTAGACATTAAAAAGTTAATCTTAAGATTACAAATCCCTAGCGTCTGTGTTGATAACTTTAGGAATTTTAATAGAGGAATTGTATGAGAAAGTATGTTTAAAAACATTCATTACTGGTACACATAGAAGTGTAATATGTTTTTTTCTGAATGTTTTTACCATCACTGCCAATTAAAATATTTGACAAACAAATGAAAATACTTTTATCAATGATCTACCGATTAATGCTCATGTTAATACGTTAATGGGATAGACCATAGCAGCCCCAAAGGAAGTGCAATGATCAATTGTGGCAATAATCCACAAATTAAAGATCTCTAAGAGTATGCATTCACTTGATAGACTGCAAGAGTTTTGAATGAGTGTTGCATTTTATCATACCAATGATCCATGGATTAAGGGCTTGCATTTATATAGCACATTGTAATGTCTTTGAGGAAGCTATTAGGGTCTATCATATCAATGATCCATGAATGATGAGAGTTGTTGGAGAAGTATCTTTCAGTCTGTGATGCAGTGCTTCAAGGATATTTTAACATGGTTTAAGGCTTAGCAAGTATAATATAGTTTATGTAGCACTTCTTACCCTTGTACTTACACAACGAATTAACACAGTATAGAGAGCATATGAAGGCAAAAGGAAGAAGTACTGCTTCAAGGGGAAAATAATGGTTTATTTTCCTTCAGTGCCTGAGATCAGTTTCTGGCAGCAATAACTGCTTGCTCCCTACTTGGTGCTAATTCATATGGTGCTCATAATATCACTATAATCAAAAGCATGTAGGATACAGGCAGCCTTTGTAGCGTGACAGTAATCAAGGATGTCATCAAGTTGGAATCAACAGAGTTATGAGGGGTTAGGTAACCTACTAATAGTGATTCAAACTGGGACTGTTCAGTGTTATGTGAATCCCCTTCTATTTTAGTTAGAAATATTCTGATAGCTTTCAGTAGTCATGGGGTTATGCATAACTGTAGCTTTCTGATGAAGTCTTCCCCAGAACATCATGCCTGCACAACGATTTAAAAGTCATAATTATCTTTAAAATAAATCTTGATCAAATACCAGCTCTTCTTATAGGTGTCTAAATCTTGGGAAACTTCAAAGTTTGCAATTTTGAGCATGGATGAAGGAATATGAGACAAAAATACTTTATACATTAAGAATATTTTCTGAAAATGTCTATATTAATGCAGCACAGCTTATGAAGATGCTCTTCTTAAGATTCTTCCACCTATACCAAGTTGGTTCTTCCTTGGCAATTAACTTCTCTTTCTCAGGATCTCCTCAAAGATAAAGTGAACTCTTGGCCCTGAGAACATGTAAAAGGGGAGGAGAGAGATATGCTCTGCCTATTCATGACTTGGCAACATCATCCTGCTGTCCTATTTCTCAGTGACTGCCCCTCCCCATGCCCATGGATGCCCTTGGGAAAGAAGGGACAACTTTTCTGAAGGATACACGTTAGGGGAAGAGGAGAGGGGACAGGAGAAGGAGCTCTAAAAAGCATTTTCATCCCAGCTTTTGGCCACATCCAACTCTTCTGGCAGGAGGAAGCAGAGAAAGCATTTCGTGCTATGGCTATTGCCTTTATGGGTTATTGAAGTCTGGCTGCAGTCATGTACAGACAACTGCAACTCACTGGTTTTCAACATGGGAAGCCAACCACTGCAGCTGCTAAATTTGGACTAGATTTGAGGGTAACTTCTTCAGACAGTGTATAGGGAAATTTGAGTAGAGATCAAACAAAATGTAATGTGAGTGTTGACGAATTCAGCAGCACAGCATGTAGTGACTCCTACAGTCAGCAAGTCTTAGTTCAAGCTCTGTTCAGAGCAGTGTAAATATTCCTGTTCCCATCAGAAGGTGGTTTTTTTTCCAGATGTAAACTTATAGTTACAGCTCCAGAAGAACTCAACCTCTCTTTCACAATCAGCAGTGAGAAACAGAAGACAACTTCATCCAGTTTTTCTGGCGGACATTCATTGTACTCTCTGCCAATAGTTGCAAAATACAAAGTTATATCTCTGGTTAGCCAGCTATCTCACTTTTCTCCTTCATCCTTGTACCTTGATTTCTCATTCCTTCCAGGGCATATGAACCAGATGTAGTGGTATCACTATATACTCTAAAGCTAATGAGCTGCACATAAAGCTGAGAATTTGGCCAGATGACAGAGCCTCATACAAGGATTACCTTTCTCTCCACATCACAACACACCTTTTCTTTCCTTCTTCTTCCTAATTAAATGAAAAGACATCACAGCCAATGCCTTGAAATGCTGCTAAAATAAGCCCTGGTTTAGTGCTACACAAAGTAATTAAAAAAGACATATAATCTCTTAGTGTTTAGAATGGCTTTTTACTACGATTTCGGGTATTCATTTCTCTTTTGTAAATTATTTTTGCTGTAATAGCAACCTTTCTCTTCAGTCCTCGTCTCTTTACCAGATAGATCTTAAGTAAAGCCACAGCATGGAGTTTGTGCTACTACAGATTGTTTCTGTGGTTAGGACTGTGAAGTCATAAATATAGGATTGTGCATTCGTTGCACTACCAAGATGAGATGTGGGGTAATGAGGAGAACAATCCAATTCAGACACCAATATCTTCAGCTATAACTAGCGAAATGTAGAATATTACAAAGAGAGAAAATTGGTTTTTGTGCAGGTATTCTCTTTTCAAAGAAACCTAATTGATATCTATAACAGAACATACAGAAACCTTGAAAAAGATACTGATCTTTTGCTGCTCCCATCAGCATGAAGTTGCATCCCAAATACAAGGAAACATGGTCATGAAGGGCACTGAAATGCAATTTCAAATGTGGGAAAGATGAAGGAAGGAGTTCAGAGAAACTGAACCTGCATTATCACCTGTCACCTGCCCTACTGGCTCAAGGGTAGAAGCTAGAACCAGTGACAGAGCTGGGCTCTTTAAAAAGTGTGGGATGGAATATATTCTAGGTTCCAAGGTCAATAGATGGGAAGATTGAATTTTGTGCTAGGTATGCAGGCCTCCTTATGTCTTCTGAAGAAGACACAAAGTGACTGGTTCACATGAGCATCTGAAATGAAAGTATAAATGGATGAAATTTAGAAGCAGCCCACAGAGGAGAATAAGCCATTAGGTCCTCAATTTTTCTATTGAGGGGTCCTTAGAACTAGACTGGAATTAGACTTCATGCATTTTCCGTAGACATGTAGACACAACATCAATTCAAAGGTAGCCAATCCAAGTTTTTTTTTACTTGGAGTCAGTAGGATTTTGATGAGAGAGGGAATGCTGGGTCAAAATTCTTTGACATTGAAAAGGAGCTGAAGCCAGGTCATCTACCAGTTGGGTCAGTGCACTGTGCTGCTGTGGAAAAGTTAAAAGGGGCATGAAATTTATCCTGTGAATAACCTGCTCCTGTGGTCATGCTCAGAGCATGACAAATGAATCAGGGGATTTAGGGAGAGAAACAGTTTCCGGATCTTGACTAAGCTAAGTCAACAGGATATTTGAACTAAAGTTTTGTCTGTATGCCTGAACACAAGATTGCATGTGTCTGGAAGATTTAAGATCCATAGATGCTTATCTAGAGAGCAAGAGAACTGAATTATAGGCTCATTCATTTGGATTCAGATGTGTTGGCACTTCATAAATAACCAAACCAAATCAGTTCCTGGATCCTCTTTAGCATTGATTCTTTCCAGTTTTTAGTGGTTTAGATAATAGTGATACAAACACAGTCTTGTAAAATCAAGTAGAAAATCTTTGAAAGTAATTCAGAGAGAAAAAATAACGTTTAGTACTCACCATCAAGTAAAAAAACCAAAACACAAACACACACAAAAAGAAAAAAAAAGTGAAAGGTGTTGTAAAATCCAAAAAGTACACCACGGGTAGTCCAATATTAATTTTAATGAATTTAACAAAATGCTGATGAAAATAGGAATATGTTTTGTATAGTGATATAGATCTGTCAGTCTATCAACCTATTGAGGATTATTATTGTTATTCAATCAATTTTAAAGGGTTTAATTTTACATAACTGCAATTCCACATTAACATCCAAATAGCTTATGAAAATATGCCAACAACTTATTAATTTAGATTTTTTTTTTGCATAAATAAGGCAAACTACATGTACAAATTATTGTGAAAGAAAGAATGGGGTTGCCAGAACCAGTGAACATCAAGTCACAATGGCATGTTTATGGTGGTCAAGGTATGGTGGTCAAGGTATGGATGAGGTCATTCATGTCAACTTTCTCTCACTTCCCCTGCCTTGTAATTCCCTGTCATGCAGTTCTGAGATCTGAAAATGTGCCACCAGATTCTTACAAAGGATGTGCATGTGCATCTGTATGGTGGTGGGGCTGAGAGTAGGTGTGCTTGGTCAGAGCACTCTATCCTGTTGTTACCTCTGAAGTTTTACTGCGTCATCTGTCATTACTACGGAATGCTAAAAGTAACAGGAACTGAAAGTTTGAGATGAGTTGTTTGCTGGTGAGCAATATAAAAAGCTTTCAGTCACCTTAAAATGACAAATTTAAGATTTTGTTTACATTAACAGGGAAAAGTAAGGCTGCCTAACTCTACAAAAAGTGAGGAGGCAAGAGCAGTCATCTGTGTCTAGGTTTGCTATAGAGGAGTGTGAGGCCAAAAGTCATTTTCCTTTTGGAAAAAAATTAAAGAGTTACAAAGGCATAGTTGAGAAAGGAGATGCTTTTCTTTGGAGATTCATAACCAGAAGGTGGCCTCTGGGCAGCAGATCTGTGTAATCAGAGTTTCACTTGATACAGTTTGTGACTTACATCTTGTCTTTTCTATATGGACCTCTGAAAAGAGTCTGGCTTCTTCTTTGAAATGGTCCTTTACTGAGTGGGAAACTCAATGTTATGTCTCCTTTTGCTGCTGTACTCCAGGATAAGAAAACCCTGTTGATTCAGTCTTTCTTGTGTGTTGTGTGCTTTGGCACCCACATTGTCCATAAGTGTCCCTTCACCAGACTCTGTCCAGATTGTTGATATATTTTTTGTCCCAGAACTGGACTAAGTATTGCAGACATGCCAAATGGAGGTTAATTAGCTCTTTCCTTATCCTACTGGCTCTTCCTAATGCAGATGGTATGTAGATAGAATTTACAATCTCCTATTAAGTACACAGGACTTTAAAATGATGATTTGATAGGACGTTTTACCAGGCTTGGCTAACAAAAGACAAAATGCAATAGCAGGCAGTTGAAAAAAATCCTTGGTCTGTCTGAGAAAGTTTCATAAAATTGCTTAACTAAAAACTGGGACAGGAGAGAAACTTGCTTTCTGAGTTGAAATAGAGGAAATTGATGTGATATTTTTGTCCCAAAAGAGGTTTCGGGTTTTTTTATTATCCTTTCTGTAACCTTTTTCCAGCTTGATTTGAAGTTTCTTGGGTTAATTTCTTACTTGCATGGGGTTTTTTTCAATATTTACCAGAAAAATCTATGTGTTGGGAATGCAACAGTTATCACATGGATATACAGATGTATAACATTATAGCCTTTTATAATTCTAGCATAGAATATGCTTGTCATCAGTCTAAATGTTTAGAATATGATTGGTTTGCTGTGATATAAAAAACATAAAAACTGGAAAGTTTAATAAACACTTGCAATTAAAAAATCTTACAATACTCTGCCTGAAGATTCTGTCTGATCTTTCATTGAAATTCCATTAAATTCATGATCAGGTAATGTACCATAAAAATTAAAGGTTACCCCACAAGAAAATGATTATGGTTCATTGCATGGAAAAATGAGCAGGGAGTACAGTTTCTTAATTAGTTAATAATAGCAAAACATTAACTTTTCCAAGGTCTTTGTTGGCTTTGAAAACACTTCCTATTGTATAGGATCCATTTATCAAAATGTACTTTCAATATGTACTCAGAAAGAAAGAATATACAAAATGTGGATTTCCTGCATCAACAAGGCTACTAAAAGTTCAGTTGTACTGACACAGTGTGGTGTGTCTCCCTTGTATTAAGCTCAACAAGTGCAAGACAAATACTGGACTAAACCCAGCAACTGTTACTCAAATGTGAAATCCTTCTTCCTGGAGGAAGTTCAATGTCATATAACTCTGAAGGATGACTTCTGTGAAAAACTAAATATTCCCCAGAGTAAATGATGTAGAGGAGGCTATCTAACCCTGAACATTTCCAACTGCAAAATAATTCCAGTAGTAAGTAAATGAGTATAAAGTTTTCAAAGTCATAACATAATCTGCCTAATTTGGAATCTTGGAGAATAAAGAACTGTGAGGGAATTAATTTTTTCAATAAGAGATTACCATAATTAATCTCTCTTTCCCTTTTTTTTCCTTCAGGTGTCAGATGAACATGAAGGTATTTACATACTAATAGTTTTCTTAATAAAAAGGTGTTTGGTTTCACTGGAATTACTAACGGAATGGGATCATACCATACTGAACAGTTTCAGGTGGGGAGAAAGCACAACTGATTCACGAAATGGAAGAGAGGGTAGTGGAGAGAGGCCACCCCTTCACTACCCCTACTACCCTAAATGGCCTACAGAGGACAGATTCATGGAAGGCAAGAACAGCTAAAGGACTTCTTGATTATGATGGTCTTTCTAAAAAATGCTTACATATGTAGATAACCAGTTAGTAAAAGGAGCCTATCCTACTTCCTCATATCATTATATTACTCAATAACTCTTCATTTCTCCATATGTTAATTGCTATGCTATTTGCATGTTCTTCCAGGTCAGCTGATGATTCAGGAGTCATCTCTCTTCAATTTGAGGGGAAAAAAAATTATGAGAATGAAATAACAACACAGTGCAATAGGGAACAAGAAAGTAGATAAGAACAAACGAAGAAATATTAGTGAGGAAGAAGGTTTTGATTCAATACTTTATTTTTAGCGTTAATTTGTACACTTTAATAATCACACATTTTCAGTTTTCCATAACTGTGAATATACCTTTTTTGCACTATATTGCCTTCTTAGGCAAGTTTATCACCATGATAGGAGATTATTTGGTTTAAAGGTGACAGGCTGCAAGGAAGTGATAAGCTGCCACATATCTAGCATAAGTTTCTCTCTGCTAAGTCTCAACCTGTCGAACTATGAGGGCTTTGAAAAAGGGGGCATAATTTTAAAAAGACAAGAACAACCACTCCTCCCCTGCAATTTCTTTTACTGCAGCTGATGGGGAACTCTGCCAGATGAAGGCTTAACACTTATTCTGGATATCTAAACATTCTGAATACTTTAATACTCTGCAATCTAAACTGTGGTTGCTACTTTGGTTGAAGAGGTTATAGCACAATGATATTCAGAGACCAGTCAGGGCCCAGGTTCACATTTCCTATGCCTCAGTAATCTGGCACATAGTTTTCAAGAAATGAACATAAAACTGAAATAGATAACAGATAGTTTTGATATGAGCATCCTGCAATAGAAATATATGCCTGTGACTGGGAAAAGAAAGATATCTTGTTTATTTTTAAATTTGTAAGCAACTGAAGGGAAAAGTTTTGTTGCAAGACTGTTTATTTGGGTAAAATTTAATTTGGGATTGTTATGCATAGTAATGCATGAGCAACAAGAAAATACTTTAATTTTTACTTGCACCAATAGGGAAAAAGATCACAGCAGACCAGTAAATATAAAGCCCAGAGGTGAGAAAGAAGCATATCAACCATGAAATTGTATTAATTCAATAATTAAAGTGAGTCTCAGTTCCAACACAAGCTCTGTTTCTGTAGCAAAGATTTGACAAAACAATTGGGAACGGCAGCCCATTGCACTCATATAATCATCAAGAGAACAAGAGTTCCAGTAAATCGAACATTTTAAGAACACTACAGTGTATTTAGCCCTGAACCTGATATCATCTCATTAATCAAAGCAATACATAGGGAGTGAAATTTCCACCTGAGTTTAGTTTTGAGAAAGAGGCAGTGAGAAGTGGGAGTGTCTTGTCTTTGTTCCCAGATTCTACAGCAGAGCCAGGCTTTGTAGTGCTCTTCGCAGCAAGGGAATGAAAACAGTGCTGTAGGGGGAAATTAATTATTATCAGAGACATTCCAGCTGGAAATCTGTGTAGCTGCAAATCGAACACCTTCCAAGGAGCTAAGTGTTTCCTGCTGATCATGTTAGTTTCCCTTGTGCTTTAAAGGCTTCAAAAGTTCTATTGAAAAGCAAGTTCTTATTAGAGCTGGTGATGAATTTAGTATTTGATTTTACATTTCAAATTTTTTATTAGTTTTCCGTGTGCAATCCCAGAGACGCGCAAGAAAGAGAGATATTCCCAGACAAAATCAGTGTCCCGGTGACTGGGGTCTTCATTTAAAACCCAGAATTACCTAATGTTCCCACTTCCAATGTAAACCACCAACTTGAACAGGTGGGTTTTGTCTCAGTTACTATCATTTATAAAAAACACCAGTGGATGTTTTTGAGAGAGATTAGAGAAACCTAAGAGATATGGTTACTGTTCTGCAGTGAAATGTGTTGCAAACAGAAGCAAAATAGGGAGTGAACATCCCAAGAGAGCTCCCGGGTCACTTGGCTACACTATAATTAGTGTTTCTTGTCAACATAAATTCTCCCCTTCATGGGAGAATGCGTCCAAATGGAAGGCTTTTACTCATCACAACTCATAGATACTCTGATTAAGGAAATGTCTCGTTAGGAAGTTTCCAGCCTGTTCCTGTTTCTAGTGTTCTTGGGCAAACCCCTTCAAAATGTAATCAGCAATAAGATTAGATATGTGTCTGCCTTATTACAAGAATATTAAAGGCTGTACACCCATGCCACTTTTATTCTGTCTTTCAACAACCATTTTCATCATCAGCCAAGAAATTTAACTCCTGGGTATCTAGATATAGGTTGAGGAGTGTTTTGCATTCATTATTTGTATTCATTGTAAAACAAAATCAAAATAACTTTTTTAAAAATTAAACAAACGTACGGCCTTGCAGTTTCACAGAGTTTGAAATACTTGTGGCTTGCCTTAAAACTTCCTTCACTGTCTTTAGTGAAGGCTAGGCTTGGGGTTTACACAGCATCATTCAATATCCGAGGGGATCTGACTGAATTTCACAATACAGAAATAAAAACTATATTACAGAAGGTGTAAGTGAGGATACACGTGGATACACAGAAATTTGACCTGGACAATCAATGAATTTAATTTTAGGTCCAGAATAACAGTCCTTCATTTTCTGATACTTTGCTTCCATGAATATATCCACCTTATGTTTATTCAATTTCAAAATAAATGTTTATGAACACCTGCATTATTTATATATATTCCCATTCTTAAATTTGTTTAAGAACAGAAAATCTTTTTAGAAGTACAAATAAAACAACAGTTGTTGAAATGCAGTTTTTGGCTGATAATGAGTCAGGTCTTTTGTCCAATCTAATAACTATTTAATTAATTATTCAAAATAACTCTTTACCAAATCCTATGACTGTGAAATAATTTTCCATTAAGAGTTACATCAAACCTTAAGTACCTCAATAAATATACTTTTCAGATCACTTTTTTTTTTCGTCTTCCCCACAATATATGCAAATTTTCTTACTGATTTTAGAATAAACTTTTCCTTAGAAGACGATAACTAGTAGCTCAGGTAAATTATCATATACACATTTAGAATAAGCAGCTATGCTGAAAATGCAATGACATGTTTAAAAAGCTAGTTGTTTTCTCAAGACAAATTCTAACATTTCATGTTTTTCTTTGTAGAAATATTACTTGGGAAAACTGATAGGACATAGGTATGTACCCTCATAAAAACAATTTTACAGACTTAATGATATCAGTGGGAATCTATATTTTTAAAATATCATTTGTTAGTGGCTTGATGTTCATTTTCTTTCTGGGCTTACCAAGGACCTAGCAGAGAACAAAGAAGTTGCTACTTTGTTTTGATTTATTGAAAATATATAACATCAGACAATTTTATGCCACAGAATTAAAAAAAAGAATATTTAGTATAAGTAGTTTTAGACTGTTATATGAGGCCCTCAAAATTCCTGCAAAGTATTTGCTGGAGGCCTAGCTGGTAAGTACCATATCTTACAACCTGCCATTTTCTTCTTGTTCTCCACTGAGAACAATATATTTGAAGGGAGAAGAAAAGGTTAAACAAAGAGTCAATTAAGCAGTGTGCTTGCAGCTTTTGAAAAACAAAATGTTCCTAGCTTAATCAGGAAATTGCCCCTTGCAACCGCTGATAAAACTTGATTTTAATCAAAATTACATTTTTGTCACTGCATTATTTTTCATGTCAACAAAACCTTTTTATTATTAAAACAACTAACAATTGCAAAGTACCTTCCTAAAAGCTTTTCATATAATTATAAAGGCTTTTTTCTGCTTCATAGTGCTATTCTATTATAAAGAATAGGAATTCACAGATCTAGAGAGTTCACTGGGGATATTAGGCATTTTTTATTTGTAAAACACTCAGTAGCAAAATTATATTATTGAAATAATTTCACTAAGAAAATATGAAATAGCAAGATATATCCTACATATAGAAAATGGGTAGAACCCAATTGACTTTGCAAGACACAGTGAGAATTGATTTTCTGTGGTTTATATTACCTGCAATTTACATTTCTTGTTCCAGAGAAGATGCAGAATAAGAATACTAGAAAAGCACAGATTATTACCAACAGGTGCAACAATATTATTCAGAACTTCAAAAATATTCACTTATTGGAATCTCAGACTTCTTCAGCTTGTTGACTTGGATAATAAGAGAAATGATCTGTTGCGGTTCTGATGATCTTCATAAGAACATGTTTCAGGGAAAAAATGAAACTTGGGTCACTTCAGACCATTCAAATTCCTGAGTCACTATCAAGGGCATTTTATTTACAGAAACCTTTTATGCAAAATAGCTCAATGATCAATACAAATATAGAAATACATGTCTGTGTGTGTATGCATCCAAACACATATGTTTCCCAAACCATTTCTGCTTATAGTTGAAGCCAAAAGCAATAAAACAATGAAGATAAATACAAAAGAATATGTTTCTGAAGCTCTCCTAGCTTTCAGAAAGAAAACAAATTTTAAAATGTTTAATTTCAAATGTTGGCTGATGGTTCAATGCAGCTTCTAAATTTCAACCTATGTGAGTAATGGAACCCTAAAGCAAGTCTCTGTTACTCTGACTCATTCCATCACAAAGTCCTTGTAGGTATTGTATAACATATTCTTTAATGTTATTCCTTTATAAATATCTTAAATAAATATTCCTCTTGAGAATTATCGGGACTAATTTGAAGCTCTGTTCTTGTTAGAAGTGATATCAATAAACATAAAGAGAGAATTAACTATTAATTTTGGAAATAAATTATGACAAAATTGTATTCTTGCATTTATGTAAATTAAAACCTTATGAAAAGACAAATACTTGGGTACTATTTTTAATGCAGCTGAGAGCAATTATGTCTGTAGTTCCCATTAGAGACACAGATATGGCACAGCCATGAGGCTGAAGGTATTTTTTGCATGGCAGTGATATCCTGGGAACGGTCGTATTCTGGACATATCTTACAATGTATCCCCAGGATGAGCCTTTAACCCTCCAAATAGTAATTTGTAAATTTTAAGGATGTGGTTCTTCTTCAGACATACATATTTGCCAGTGAGTAGTATCACATCAGTTTTATTTTCAATATTTTATTTTATTTTTTTTTTAATCAGCTGCAGGGGTTGGAAAAGCAGTTTCTCATTTAAAAGCATAAGATGAGCTCAGGTGAAATGAGAGGAGACGAGATGAGTTGAGACAAGATGAGATATCATGAGGGATGCAGGCATTGAGGAAGCAATTTGAAAATCTCTTTGTAGGCAAGTTCTGTGCCTTTCAGTCAGACACCTCTCATGTGCAGAGGCTGCCCACAAAATCTGAGCCATTTTTTCATTTGATAAACACTCATGCTTTCAGCTAGGCTCAACCTAGGGCTGCTATGAACTACTGCCCTCCCTAACTGCTGCAACCACTGTACAGAAAATTACACTGAACTGCAATTACAAGCTATAAAACTGCTTAAGCCTCCTTGCAATTCAGAAATGCCAGTAGTTCTTTGTTTAAAATTAGAGACAAAAGCAAGCAAAAGCATCCTGTCCAGTTCTGCTTAGTATCAGTATACAACTTATTACTCCATCAATAAACCTTATTCTAATAAAATTAGGGCACAGAGAAAATCTGAACTCTCAGGTGTTGTCAGTCTGCCTAGATATTTATTACCTAACAAGCTGTGTGATTGTTACCTGGGTCCTTCCCCAGAAAAATCCTTTCACAATGTTTTTGAAAACCTTATGTCTCTCAAAAGCCTTAATGAAAAATCATAGAAACGTTCCAACTTATAAGGCAATACTCACGCCATCTAGGTTTGGAACTTCCTATTTCTCTTTACATATGTGCTGAAAGTTACTCAACGCTACTTTCTCAAGCAATAATAACTAAAAAACAAAAGAAAATATTTTTTTTAAAAAATGCCAATAAACATTGAGGGGAAGCCACAGGAGGAGCTACTGAAATCACTTGGTTTGTCCAACCTGGAGAAGAGACCTCATTGCAGTCTACAACTTCCTGGTGAGAGGAAGAGGAGGGACAGACACTGATCTCTTCTCTGTGGTCACCAGTGACCGGACCTGAGGGAATGACCTGAAGTTGTGTCAGGGGAGGTTTAGGCTGGTTATTAGAAAAAAAAATTCTTCTCCCAGAGGGTGGTTGGGTTCTGGAACAGGCTCCTAAAGGAAGTGGTCACAGCACCAACCCAGACAGAGTTCAAGAAACATTTGGATGATACTCTCAGGCACATTATGTGACTCTTGAGGATGGTTCTGTGCAGGGTCAAGAGTAGGACTTGATGATCCTTGTGGGTCCCTTCCAACTCAGCATATCCTGTGATTCTGTGATTTTAATGAGGATGACTTAAGCTACCTCCACTGCTCGGTTTTAGTCGTATGAGAAATACTATTACACCAATGAAATCATCCAAATGCTTAATGTTATGTCCTCAGGTGACTATCTTGCAAGGTTTATGTTTTAATTACTTTTGTTTGTTAATTTTGACACATTAAGGTAAGTAATTCCTTCAGTTTCAGTGTGGATCTTGTCCCCATCACACTTTTACGGACACACAAGTTGCAACAGTCTTAGAGGAAAGTGATTTTTTCCATAAACCCAAAACTTTTTTTAGGTCTCCTTCCTCATAAGTTATGATTACTGGTACCTGAAAACAGGTCCTTCCTTAAAAACTTTATTAGTTAATCTGATACATTTTCCTTACATATGTTAACATATGCATTATGCCAATTTTATATGCTTCCTCATTATAAAGACCTTTCTTGTCTAGAAAAAATGTCATCAAAATTATCTTTTTCTCCAAACCGCAAAATCATAACTCTTACTGAAAATTTTACAATTAATTAACTTTATTTGGCATATTTAGTGGCAATACACATTACTAACAGCTTGTTCCCCCATGAGATTGCAAGAGTTTAACTATGAAATTAGTATGATTAGTCATATTAAAACATATTTTTATAGACATTCCATCACATGAAGCAATATTACCTCATTTCAAGAATCAAATTCATTTCAGATAGTATTGTCAACCATAATGTCTGGAGAAGCAAAGTGTGTTTCAGAATGCCTTCTTCCTTTCAGGAGAAACAAAACGGCGTCAGGGGGAAGAAAAGAATCAAAAAATAAAATCTTAGGTCTTATCAAATAAAATATGGATGAGCATTTTTAATCTTTGTCTCTGGATGTCCTGTTTACACAAAAGGCTTGAACTCTGTGACTCATGTTGTGGGGGACACACTTGATGTATCTCTTTGTTTTACTGCCCCGTGGAAGCTGCATTTCGTGATGCCTGGTTGAAGTAGCACACTCCAGAAGAGACATGTTACTCTTGGCTCTCGAAAAGTTTTGTCTTGCTTAACTAGATCACTATCAGTGGATCTGTGACTTTATTATAACTACCTGTTTGTACTGTAGCCATGCCCAGTGACCATAATCAGACAAAGACAAAAGTTGACAGGGGGCTAAGTCTAGTACTAGGCACTACTTTTTGTCCTGTCCTAGCTTTGAAAATTACTGCTGATTCTGACTTCTTCAGTCCAGGATGTGTCTGGAATATAGGCATTTGTTTTATGCTAAATAGGGAAAATGCATGTTATCTGAGCAAAATATATGTGTGTGTGTGTGTGTGTGTGTGTGTGTGTGTGTGTGCAGGTATGTATGGCCCACCAAATCCAATTTCAAATGCGCACATGTTCACCCCTTCCAGCAAATTCATATGTAACAAAACACATCCCTAAACTGCTCTGCAAATTCTACAGTACTTTTACAAAACCCCTCTAGAGAAATTTCTGCCTACACATTTTGTAAAATTCAGTACATGAACCGTGAAAATCTTTCACCATATGATAAAAAGGTGTTTGTGTTAAAATGTGTAATAATTCATCACAGGCTTTCTCTCCAGGATTAAACCATTGTTTGATTTCACAGAAGGTAAATTCCATCCATCAGGTTGTCCTCTGTTGTCAAAAAAGAACCCTTAAGGTTTAATTTTATAAGAAGTAATTATAAAATGAACAAACAAGAAAACTAGTTCATTAAACTAAGTAACAAATAAAAATATGCCAACTCAAGATTTTCCCCACGTAAAATACTGAGGAGTTTATGCTGTGTGTGGATATAATTTTAAAGGTAAGATAAAAAAACAAATGCCTAAAAATACATGGAATTAAAATCTGACAAAAATTCCATTTGTGCAGTAATCACATTTAAAGATTTCCAGAATTTTTAAAGGGTGCCTTTAACTGCTAGCTTAGAGCAAATTAAACCTTTATAGATTTTCCAATATTTGGACTTTCATAAACCAAATCCAAATTTGCATTTGAAGTTTGTTTTTGTGAGGTTCTTTTAGATTAGAAACCCCAAATGAGAACCAATGATTCATGGTGTGATCTCTGACTGAAAACAGATCAGGAAAGAAGAAACCTCCCTGAAAAAACAAAGAGCAAGAGAAAAAAAATTGCATACATTTCTTCATCACCCATCCTCCCTCTTTGAAAAGAAAAACAAAAAGAAAGTGTGGGGGTGGGGGGGAGAAGAGGGTAAAAACAAGAGGGAGCTGGAGAGGGAAAGGTAAGGGGAAGAGGAAAGAGGAAGAAGAAAAGAAGGGGAAGGAAAAGGGAAAAGGAAGAGAGGAAAGAGGAAGGGGAAAGCAAGAGAGGAATGGAGGAATGGGGGGGGGGCAGTGGGGAAGGGGAAAAAAAAGCTCACGGCAAACCTTATGAAGGTCTCAGTATCACAGAATCATGGAATATACTGGGTTGGAAGGGACCCACAAGGATCATCAAGTCCAACTCCTGGCCCTGCACAAGACCATCTCCAAGAGTTACTTCATGTGCCTGAGAGTATCATCCAAATGCTTCTTGAACTCTGTCAGGCTTGCCTGAACTAAGTACACTGTAATGACGTTACATTTTCAAAATATAATTTGAATGTTAAATCTCACCAGAGGTGATCTTTCCAGCTCTATCAGTGGGAATTTAGACTCAAGACACCATACAAATGTTACACAATCTCTTCCCAGTAATATACCATGTCAGCTGAGATAAGGATTGTCATAATATCCAATTTAAGGCTCAATTCAGATAAATTTAAAATTATTTCTAAATATTTCCCATCTCATTCTAGCAATTGCCAGTTGTCCTTCATAGGACATGAGGCAGTACCGAGGGCTGAAAATGTATGTCTTTTTTATGAAGAATTAATATTTATTGAATATTTGGCTATAACTATATCAGAATATTTTAATGAATAAAACTAAATAAGGGGGAGGGGGTGGAGATCATGATGAGGAAAGTGAATGCACAGCAGCATTAACTTCCAAATAGTCATGTTCATTCATGCTAGCAGTGACTTTCACTATGTGATTTTCCATAGGACACTCCTGAGCCCATCCTCTGGTGGATATGGCCTCTTCCCAGGTAGGAGGACACACTTGGCTCACTCTGCCTTCTGTCTGGCAATGCACAGGAGGCCTGCTGAGCCTGACAGTGCACGGTCTGTCACGTTGCCTGGCTTAAGCAAAGCTGTACTAAAATGTTGCAGGCTGTGTATTTGTTGACCATCAGAGTCCAGCTGGGAAAGAATTTATCTTCTTTAAATACTTGTTATCTTTGTTAGCTAACTCATCATCATTTAGGCAGCTTAAGTCTATACACATGAAGGGCACAACAGCTAATACTGTCAATGTGGACTTTGAAATGATCCATGAAGGAGAATATATGGCCACTGCTTCATAATCAGATACTAGAAGTGATTTAGCTTTCAACACTTTTTACATTCATAAATCTCAAATACTGTCAGTTCAATATACAGTAGTTGTTTCCCCAGGGAGTCTTAGTTTAGATCCTGTACCTCCTCTGCAGTGTGGAGCTCCTTTACCTGCTTTTGCAGCTGTTTGACTGAGGTCAAATGAGTCATCTAAGGTCACAGAGTGAAAGAATGACCCAGAAAGATGCTGAAACCAGGCCAGGACCTTTTAAAGTTCCCTGCTGCAACTACTGAAGCACACTGTTTCCCTTGAATAATTCTGCTTGTTGATCCCCACAGAACATACACATTTCCTAGTGCCACAGGAAATGAAAGCTTACATCCAAGCTGCTGTAAGAGCTAGCATGCAGCGGGAGCAAAACTCTTTTTTTAATCTTATATTGGTAACATTGCTTCCATTCCTATACTTCAGGATATCCTTACATCCTGAGAAAAAATGGGAAAGAATACAAACCCATGTCCAAATACATCCAGCTTTGCACTAAGATCCCAACTTTGTGGTTCTCAGATTTTTGCCTTTTCTTTGACTGGATTAAATTTGACTGTTTTGTTTTAGGTTTTTTTATCACCAAGACAGTTTGAGAAATTTTTATTTTCTTTCAGAGAGAAAACATCACTGTGTTTGCAAGAATCAGAGGAATCCCACAGGGATTTCACATGTAAAGAAGAGCCTGGAGTCAGGTGCAATGTCCTGCATTTGCTACACACCTTTCACACAGAAAGTTTGGGACAAATAATGTGCAGTTACAGCTAGGCTGTGTATGGCTTCCTACATCAAAGACACACAAAAAAAAGTGGATGATACTACCTACATGAATAAAATGGTAGGATTTGCTTGTTATATTTCTGCATAGAATCAGTTTACGTGTACTTAAAATGAAACAAATAATTCTATATATGCGATAAGAAGGGAGAGAATGCAATTGAAAGCAAAATTTCTAATATTTAGATCTTCACTTTTCAAAAACCCAGGTCCCAGCCTCACCCTGACGTTTTCTCTGCTTCATCCACAGTGATTCCAGATGTTTAACTGGCATATAAACAGATATAGTGTTTTCCTTTTCCCTGTGGGGAGCCAATATGGCTCACATTCCGTCACTTAAATGCTGAAATATTCCATTAGTTAAAATAATAGTGATGCTGAAATGCCTGATGTCCTGCAGGCACAGCAAGGGTGAAAGTTTAAAAAAAAGGCCTATGTACCAACCATACCTTAAGGCTTGCACTCAGCTTGGGGCAGGTGACTTTCCCACCTCTCATCTCAGTCATTGTTTTTGTTCTGCTTTTTCTTTGTAGATTGTGTCCTGCTTAACTCAATGTTCTGTTAATCTTGATTGCTGGTAGCAAGTATTCTGGACATCTGCTCTGAATTTACTTTTCAGATAATATCTATATGGGGAGGGGAGTGGGTTGTGATGTTGGGGTTAGGCTGAAAATGGCAGTCTGCAGGAAAGAAGGGAAGGTCAGTACCATTTATAATAATAACAGCTATCTACAAACCCAGGGACCTCAGCAGGTATCTCTTTCCTTCCCAGTTACACACAGCCATCTCAGAGCAGAATATCACAGCCATTTTGTACCAGTAACACTGTGCAACAGTTTTAAACAGAGGAAACTAAATATATATTTATTCATGGCTAAAATACAGGACAATTCCAGGGATGCAGAGTGGAATTCACCTGGAAATGGGCCCGAACACAAGGGGCCAGCTTTTTACCCTGGGAAAGGACCAATGTGCACATTTCTGTGATCAGAGGTCATCAGGCTTCAGCTTTGTGTCTAGCCATAGGGACCCAGAAACTTGGCATAATTTAAATCTGGCACTGAAGAAAAAAGTAAGAAAAAGTGATCCAGCTCTCCCTAAAATAAACAGAAAGATTTCTGTAGGAGTTAGAGCATGGTGAATCACCACTTGTTTCTTAAACACCCTATTTTATCCCTGGGGCTCAAGTCACCTTCTTTTTAGTTATGATATCTGATGGGAATTCAGCCTAAGCTGTATGGCTATGATCTTACGTCCTATAATTCAACCTGCTCCAGAAAATCTCTATTTATTGAGTGATGAATAATAGAATTACTTAGCAGCTTCTTTTAGCTTTCGGAAAAGAAAACACAGTATTGTATGAACTGTTTCAAATGTTTTTCTTTACTTTCCCATGGGGATTTATTATTAAAAAAAAAAAAAAATAAGTACAGTAGTTAATTCAGATGGTTTCAAGTTGCCTAGAGCTATTGACTGATATATGCAAAACCTTGCCATTATGTTTTCAAAGCAGTGACAAATAGAATTAGGAGTGCAATTCCTTTGATGATACTTTGAAATTTTTTTTTTAAATTACCTTCCATTATTGTCTGGGCTTGATCCTTCTCCCTCAGAAACTAGTGGGAGTTCTGCCACTGACTTCAGGGGAAGGAGAATTGGGTTGTTTTCTGCACAGATTTTAAAACAAAGGCTTGAAATTGGCAGGAACAAAACACTCTGCCATGAATCCAGACAGCAGATTGCCAGATGGCAACTTTTCAGTTATGAAAACAAATTTGGTACATTCGATATAAATATTTGAGGGGGCGAGGGGGGGAAAGAAGACTATAATTCTCACTTACCAAAGTGTCAGATTTGGGCCTTTGAATTTTAACTTGGTTCCAAGAGAAATAGAATCTCTAACAACACTGTTATTGCTCTAGAAAGCACCTAAGTCTGTCTTTCCATGGCATTTTGTACTACTGGGTTAGGCAAGAAAAACAGCAGAATTGGAGAAGGAAGGGATTCACACTGTTATTTGGGGAAGGCAGTTTAGGAGCAGTTTGTAGACTCCCAGTAGTGGAACACATGCTCTCTATGCAACCCAAAGAGCGAATGAGACACCCCAAGAAGGCATTTTGAGCTTTTAAGTTAGAAACTTGAGGTTAGGCATTATGAGTAGCCCTATAATTTACAAGTGAAATCTTCAACATATGGCTCACCATCCATATCCGCTCAACAGGGAACAAACAAGAGAAGAGGTAGGTCAGGAATTCCAGAAGAGCACTGTTTTTGGACTTCGTGGTCTATTATGTTTAGTTTTGTTTTAAGGCAAGTAACATTCAGAAAAGACAGAAAGTGAATGTAGAAAAAAAAACAAAAGGAATATTCAATTTTTTCTTGGAAATTAAGTTAGGATTTACTTAGAAGAATGTCCTATGAGCAATAAAAATTTAATATATCATTGAACTCAGAAGTCTTGACTTTTTTCCTATTGAGTAAAAGGCTAAACAAGAAGAGGTATGTACACAGCTCAGATTAAGAGAGCTCTAAGACCTTTACTCCACTGTCACAATTCTTTTTTCATCTTCATCTAGCATTAAAAAAAATATAATAATACAACACATCTGCCCTGAATTCTCTGTGCATGCTGTTTCCTTCCTCCTGTGGTGAGGGATGCACTTTTGGAATGGCAGAAGGTTTCATCTTTTAACATATAACAAAATCCACATTCCAGTCAAATGTGGTCAGCTCTGACAGTGCAGAAGGATATTTTTATTGTTCATGTTTGCCTTCAGAGTGCCACTGCACATTACTAAGCATATTGGTTTCTTGCCACCTCTATTTTAAGCTGTTCAGAAATCTGGGAAGTGAAGAAATATCTGCCTTTGCTTTTTAAGGGGAAAACCACTACCTAAGGAAGCAAATGTTTTAAACAACTTAGTCTAGAAAAATGCATGTGTTCTTAGATGGACACGCTTATTTTAGTAAGACAGAACCGACCATATCTTTGAATTAACCTTTTGTTCCTCCTAACCCACTTGTAAGCACTGTGCTGACCTCATGGGAAAGAAAATCAAATCAACACTAAATTGCCTGAACAGATTTGTCTGAACCCATTGAGCAGTAAATCCTACATTTACATTACTTTCTCAAGACAAGTGGTACTTGCCACACCTTCTACTCAAAAGGTCACACAAAATTTTTCATACTCACTGAAAAAATATAGCAGGGGGCCATAAGCTTAAATTAGTTCTTTGCATATGATTCCTAGAGCATGGAGGAAGTGAGCAGAGAATAAATGACTGGTAGAAAAGATCAGAGGAGCAGGGCGAGAAAGTGAGAAGGAATACTTTCAGGTTCTGATAAGAGTTTCATTTCAGATGGATCTTCTCCTCAGCTTTCTTCAGGGACTGGCATATGGCATATGCTACAGATGGGTAGGCAGCGATACACATACAGCTGTAAGGTTCTGGCACTCCTGGTCCCGGCCTACACTGCCAGCTGGCCAGCAGAAAGAGGCTTTGCAGGACAATTTGAATTTCCACAGCTGTCATGCAAAGCATGAGGTCAAGGCAGGTGAGGAGAAGGAGAAAACACTGGAGAGAGGGAGGGGTTGTAGCTGACTGGTCCTGTAGCTGTGTGGCAGCACAGACTCTGTTTAAGCATGACAACCGCAATATCCCAGGCAACAACTATCTCCATGTACAAGCCTTTCATTTGAATGATGTGCTAATGTAAGATTTGGGTCTTGACAAGACTGGGTTCTCTGGAATCTCTTACTGATACATGTTGAGTATGGTAAAAAACACATTAATACCATGCAGGATGGGTGATTCTTCTCTAATGCACAGTAAATATACCAAGTCAATTGGAACATTTTTTTGTGAACAAAGAACATCTCTTTTTGGTAGCTGTATTTAGGAAAACTCACTTTGACACAAATGTGTGTGTTAACAACAAATATTTTTATGTGTTGTTAACAACAAATAAACCCCCTTTTTTGCTTGAACTAAAGTCAAAAGTAAGGTTCTCTGCATGTTTCCAAAAACCTCACATTTTTGCTGGTGGGGATTCAATAATAATTTATCATTGTTTTCCCAGAAAGCAAAAATCACTATACTCACTTTATTAGGATGACTTACTAGAACTACATAATTTCATAGATATAAATTTTAAATAAATTTAGTTGTTTATTGTTTGCAATTTTTTTTAATCAGAGAGTTTTATTATTATATTAATTATGTCAAGCCATTTGAACAAAAAGTTTCATGTAAAAAAACTTGATAACACTACTTTATTCAAGATAGTGAGAACAAGGCCAAAGTATGAGGAATTTCAGATTAATAGGGCTGAGTAACTGGATAGCAAAATGTCAGAAGAACGCAAAAAGGAAAAAATTTCTCCTGTGCACAAAAGCTGAAAATGTTAGTGTTGTGCAACACGGAGAGGAAAAGGCTCTGAGGACACCTTATTGTGACCTTTCAATATATAAATAAGGCTTATAAGCAAGATGGAGAGAGGTTTTTTACCAAGTCCTGTAGTGATAACACAAAAAGTAATGGTTTTAAACTGAAAGATGGCAGGTTTAGAGTAGGTATTAGGAAGAATTTTTTCTACTGTGAGGGTGGTGAGGCACTGGAACAGGTTACCCAGAGATGTTCTAAATGCCTCATCCCTGAAAATGTTCAAGGCCAGGTTGGATGGGGCCTTGAGCGACTCAGTTTAGTGAGAGGTGTCCCTGCCTATGGTAGGGGGGTGGAACTGTACGAGCTTTAAAGGTCCCTTCCAACCTAAAGCATCCTAAGATTCTATGATTCTATGGAATTGTGAACAGAGGAAAAAAACTCTGCCTTCAGATACACAAGGTGAGCTACGATCTGCTCATCACATTGCAGAAATAACACCTTGAGGGCATGATAAGTAGTTTCACAAAAGCATCAACTTAGTATTCAAAGGCAGCCAAAAAAGAAATTTAAATACTACGAATTAATTGTAAAGAAACAGAGAATAAACCAGAACATATTATTCTAGAATATAGATCTACTATGCGCTCTGACTTTTAACTTTGTACTCTAGTCATCTAATCTCAGAAAACTTACATGTCAACAAGGTTCAAAGACTACTTGTATGGATGACTTAATAGGCTCAAAACTTCAGCTCAGAAAAGAGATGGTCTAAGATGATAAGACAAATATCTCCAGTGTTGGCCAAAGATTCATTACTCATTGCTCTTCTAGTGCTAAAGGTGGTTGCTGGCAAAAAAAAACCCAGTTGAATTATATTCAAAGAGGAAAGAAAAAGGTAGTTTTTCACATAACATGCAGATAACCTTTGTAACAAGCTGCCATAGGACGTAGTCAATACAAGAGATATATGTGGTCAGGGGAAACCAAACAACTAGTCAAAAGAAAGGTTCACAGAAGGTTACTAAATAGACAAACCACAGATGTTGGGGGAAATACCTGAGCTGAAAATAACTGAAGACTAGGAAAGCATTTGAAAGAAGTATCACACACTCTTCAGTAGGTTCTCCTTCTCCCTATATGCACTTAAAGGCCAATGTTGCCGAACTAGATTAATCTAAACTGTGTCACTGCTCTTTCATTCCTATTATGAACCCCTGTGTTATAAATTGTATGCACCATGGCTCCCTGAACAATTGTCCAGCAAGGAAACAAAAATTTACATTCACAAGTATTAATAAAGGTGATTGTATCTTAACAGATTATTACAAAAAATATATGAGGAAGGTTTTGAGGACAGAAAAGGCCATTTTGGAACTCAGTCCAGGCCGTCTATAAAGGAATATAGAAGCCTAAAATTAATTGAGAGAGATGAGCAAGCTAAGCAGAAAGAGACCAATGGTAGTAGCAGTAGGCAATGGGATTGTTGTGCATACTGCTGCACAAAGGTACCTTAGATGTTAACCATCTTCTGTTTGTGGAAACAAATCTCCTTCACAAACCAAATTGATTTTTCTTTTGACAAAAAAAAACCCCACCACCTCTCTTTCCTTCTACATGGCCAACATTTAAGAAGCACACATTCTTACTCAGTCTGTAATACACAGTTCTCAAGCAAACATGTATGTCTTTCATAGTTGGTACAAAAGGCTTTGTGTACCTCTTACATTAAGTCTTCAGAAGGCCACAGAGGTAGAGGATGAGGTGGACACTGAAATCTGGAAAGTTGGAGATTTTGCATCAAGTTGTTAAACCACTTCTCTATTAATTCATTGAATAAATGTGTTATCAGTAGGCAAGGCTGAAAGTGTCTCCTTTGAAAAAGACTTACTGAAAAGGAAGTTAACAGATTTTTTTTCTTTACAAAACCAGATGAAGAACAGTTGTTCTATCCTATACTCCTATACTTGGGGGTAATTTTTTTTTCCCTTAATAAAATGGCATAGACTTGGGATAAAAGCAGCATCTTACTTCCTTTTCTGACCATACTTTAGGAGAACTTAGGCTGCTGAGCTTTTGCTCAGGTCTGTATATCTTGTAGTACATAGGTAATTTGTCCCACAAGAATCTTTCTGGTACAGTGATGTCTACAGGGAAAGCTACACTCTCAGTCTATGTTGCTATTCATAAAGTATTAGGTTGCCCATTGGCCAAGGATCACTTGTAGTTTTTAGATGTAAATATGTACCTGGTACAATTTTGACCCACACCAGGACTTTCTTGATCAATGCAGGCGAAAATTCAGCATACAACATACCCCAGAGTTTCCTACAGACAACACAGGGGTAAAGCCATTCCAGTTTGAGGAAGGAAAGAAAGAATGTGGTCATAAATATACAAGCTTACATCAGCTTGCCTCTGGACCAGATAAGACTCTCTAGCTTTTTTTTGTTTACTAATGCAGATGAGTCTTGGGAAACCAGCCTGCGTTATAGCTAAGTCCCCCTGGGAGCTCCTCACACATACAAGGTACAGAGCAGGCTCCAGCAACCCCAGTCAATAAAGAACAAAAAGGATGTGCAGAATGTGCATAACTTGGAAAGCTTCATTAGTCAACAATGCAAGAGAATTAGTCGCCCTTTTGCACCATTTTTTTGTTTGTTTTGTTGACTTTCTTTTTGGTATGGACATTACTGGTGATGATTGTCCTTTGTATTTGCATAAGGATAATCCATTGTGATGTGTATCTATTCAGGTTTACTTGTGATGTTTTCTTCTTGTTCTTTTCTATAAAGGGAGAAAATGTTTTGGTCCTCTGAGAATAACATCAATGAATCCCAGAAACTAGAAACTATTTATGTTTCTACATTGATAATGCACTTGTGCATAGTTTTTTGGGAGTAAAAGAACAATGAATGATTCCTTTGGAGTCTTTGGAAGGGAAGACAAAACTTCTCGATGAACATCATTAACTGCTGTTAAAACTTGACAGTCTATAAAACAAAACATTTAAAACAGACAAACCTGATTTAAATATCTTCTCAGCTGCATGTGGAATCTGTTGAGACCTCCTAAGATGTTACTTCTCCAGGAATTATGAAGAGATAGAATTTTCCCTTTTAGAATGAATCTGCAATGGCTTATGCCATCAGAAAAAAAACTTTGATGATGCATTAACATGGTCCTGACCCAGCTGGCTGGCATGCACTGTGACTCCAAAATTCCATTAATAGGGTGCCTGAGGACATGAACTCAGTTTGACTTGAAAGCTTCATGTGTTTCAATTAAAAATGCATTTATTTAATTAATGTACACATTAGAGAGAACACTGGTTTTAAAAGGAAGACTGAATCTGATAGACTATAATCATCTCCTTTTTCTAAGATATCTGGGAAATGTTGCTTTTTTTTCAAGTGTAAGATGTAGGACAGGGAAGAATTGAAATGTTGCAAATTAATAAATAGGAGGCACTGAGGAAGATGTCAGACCTGTTGGACTCAAAGGAGTTATATTTGGAGGTGGATAGCTCTCTTTTTTTTTTGTTTGTTTCTCTTTTTTGGTGGGTTTGTGGGTGGGTTTGTTTATTTTAGTTGGGGGGTTTGTTTTTTGGGGGGTTTTTTATGACTGTCAAGACAGTGCTAATTTCACTTACAGGTGCTAGAAACAAGAGGAGCTTGGTCACAACGGAAGAAACCTTTATTCGTATCACTTCAAGTGTAAAATCAATGCTTTTTGTAATACAATAAATGGGACAAAATTCCACCCTTGCTGACACCTGAACAACTTCATTGAAAGAGAAATGTGAAGATATGAAGGAAAAATATGATTAAGGGAAATGTCATCAGGGATGTTCCTACTGAACCTAGTAGCCATTGACCCTATTTGCTATTTTATTAAAATGTTCTGTTACTCTGACCAATTTACCTCACTTTAAAGATCATTTGCACTCCACAGCAGAGTTCAGGGCTTCATTAAAGTAAGATTCAAACTCCAAGTACAATTGCCTATTCATAAGTCTCAGAGGATCTTGTGAAGAAGATGCCACTTCAGTCCTGCTTTTATAGATGTGGTTTTCTGATGCAGTAATAGCAGAGTTCATTTTAAATAATTAACTGTCATGTGGATTGCAGTCACAAATGGATACATCTTTCCTAAGACACTCGGTACGGTATCCATTCTTATCAACCTAATGTAAATAGAGCTTTAGTTACCCACAGACACACCACATAGATCTTATCTAACATAGGAATAGCAAATTAGCACTGACTGATTCTTAGGTAGCTATCAGCTAGCTGGCAGCTGTGATTTTTCATATCCAGTACATCTGCTTGATACCGTATGCCAAGGCTAGATCTAGGGATTTTGGCACCTTGCTCTGGTTGGACAAATCCTTTGACATGTTTTCTCCTTGATGTGAGACCAAACAGTGAATAGCTTCAATTGCATTTGCACTTAGTATTGTCTCAATTATTTATTTACTTTGAGCAGTTGTACAAATGGGACAATTCTGCAATCTGATAAAAAAGAGGGGAGCTTTGATACATATCACAGAATAATGATGTGTTGGTGAGTGGACACACAAGTATTGCTCTTTGAGCTGCTGTCACAAAGCTTAACCTCACTTACTAGAAAGGAAAACTGGTAGTCTGTGAAGAAGGTTTTGTGGCCTGTTGAAACAGATTCAAAATCCCAAGAACATAACAACCATACAGAATCTTTAAGACAAGATGAAAATGGAGCCATGGTTCCTCATGGTTACCTTAACTTAGTGCAGTAAACTGACAGAACAGACCAGTCATTTCAGTTTTGCTTATATGATACTCAGATCCATCCCAGCACCAAGAATGTGATTCTCTCTTCCCTCTTCTCAACTGTGTTTTCCCCTCTAGCGTTGTCCGCTCCAGAGTTTCTGAAAATGCACAGAAGCTCAGAGAAGAAACCAATCCAGCTAAACTACTCTTGAGGAGGTAGGGGGATAGCAGAAAGCTTATTCTCACAGAATCACAGAATCAACTAGGTTGGAAAAGGCCTCTGAGTTCATCAAGTCCAACCTATAACCTAACATCCCCTTTTGACTAGACCATGGCACTAAGTGCCACATCTAGTCTATCCTTAAACACCTCCAGGTGGATCCACCACCTCCCTGAGCACCCATTCCAATGCCCAGTCACTCTTTCTGTGGAGAATTTCTTCCTAATGTCCAACCTAAACCTTCCGTGCTGCAGCTAAAGTCTGTGCCCTCTTGTCCTATCGCTGGTTGCCTGGGAGAAGAGACCGACCCCCACCTGGCTACAACCTCCTTTCAGATAGTTGTAGAGAGCGATGAGGTCTCCCCTGAGCCTTCTCTTCTCCAGGCTAAACAACCCCAGCTCCCTCACCCTCTCCTCATAGGGCTTGTGCTCCAGTCCCTTTGACAGCCTTATTGCCCTTCTCTGTACACACTCCAACATCTCAACATCCTTCCTTAATTGAGGGGCCCAGAACTGGGCTGCACTGAGGTGCAGCCTCACCAATGCCAAGTACAGGGGGACAATCACTTCCCTGGTCCTGCTGGCCACACTATTCCTGATACAGGCCAGGTTGTCACTGGCCTTCTTGTCCACCTGGGCACACTGCTGGCTCATGTTCAGCCTGCCGTCAGTCGGTACACCCAGGTCCCTTTCTGCCTGGCCACTGTCCAGCTACTCTGTCCCCAACCTGTAGTGCTCCGAGGGGTTGTTGTGGCCAAAGTGCAGGACCTGGCAGTAGCTCTGTTGAACCTTATACGGTTGGATTTGGCCTGTCTATCCAGCCTGTCCAGGTCCCTCTACAGTGCCCTCCTACTCTCCAGCAGATGGACACACTTTGTGTCATCTGCAAATTTACTAATGGTAGACTGTTCCAAACAGGTTTCATTACACCATGGCTCACAGGCTAAATCTTCCACTAGAGAGGAGATAGGGACAAACATTAATGACCAGCCAAGGAGAGAGGCAGATCAATCCCTTTTGGTAGCGCTCTGCATTTTTCTGCATTACAAATACTAGGTAACCATAACCAAAATGGTTTTAAGCAATATTATCCAGAGTATTTATTTCTGTATGACAGAAATGAAATTAATTTTTTTTAAAAATGGAGTACTATTTGTACTAGTTTTTCATATGAGAGTCCATCTTCACTGGAAATGTTAAATTGAAATTCCAGTTTTAATAAATTGAAAGTTACTGATTTCTGGTGGATGGTCTCACCTGTGGCTGAGTGCACCTACAACACAACAAATCTTGTGTGTGAGACCAACCAGTCTGACACTGCCTCTGTGGGGACAGGAAAGGTCACAAATCCTTCTTGTATGGGCTGAAACACAAGAGCCCAATACTGTGATTTACTGCTGTGGACAGAAAGGACACCTAGATGATGAGCTGACTATGAGCAGTGTGCAGACACAAGATACTGCTAGTGCTTTGGGACTGAGTGACTTTGCAAATGCTGCAGTCTGGTTTGGAAACATTCAGGAACAGCAAAGCTACATAAAGTATCTGAACGTGGTGGGGAGAAGGGGGGGAGGGGAGAGGACAGAGGGAAAGGGGCTGGAATGCTTCTGATTTATTCTCCACCTGTGGAGTCACTATCAAAATCATGAAACACCAAGCAGTTCACTCATCTTTTTTGCATAATCCATTGCTCTGAGAAACATAAAACAACAAAGCAAGTATGAACAGAGCCTCTGGCCACAGGAGTATAACATTTTCTTTCCCTCAAGAATACACACCTCAAGAAAGCTACATGCTAAAAGTTGTAGATACTGCACACATTTCTTTCTCTTCCATGTTTCAAGGGGATGAAATGGCACATGGCTTTTATCTTTTTTAAATTATAGCTCTTTTTACTTATAAAGACTTCAGCTTGAAAAGCTGTTAAAAGTAATAAACTGCATCTTTCTGAGAATACAATTCCATTATTTAATCGTGCCCAGAGGCAGTAAAGACGCTGGGAAATAATTGTCTTTTCGTCACTCAAGCATGAAACGCCCAACACTGTCTGAAACCTAATTCTAACAAACCTTTAATATTCTAGTTCAGAAATCCCTTGACCATGGGCAAGTACAATCTCATTTCTCAGTCCTTTAAAACAGTTTGATGAAGTATCCCAACAGGCATAAATTGTGTTTTCTTCTCTAAAGTCTTTTTTTTTTTTTTTTTTTTTGGTCTTCAAGATCTAGCAGATCACAATTCCATTAATATGTTAGCATCCCCATAAGATATTCATTCAATTTCTTCAGTCCAAAAACTGCCCTTTTAATTTTGGGGAAATCACGTATGAAGAAAACTGAACACGAGGAACAATGGACCTAGAGATACTGTAGTTAAACAAAGATGGGAAGACTGTGTTTACTGCAATAGCATTATTTTGGCACAATTTGCCTTTCTTGGACAAATGTCAGGTTTTCTCCTAATTAGTATTTACAAAACCTTTCAGTATATTTTTCCACACTATGTTCATATACCAAATCATATACCAGATTTGTCATATACCAAAAAATCACAAGATTCTGGCAATTAGAAATAAACTAGCTAATCAATGATAACACAGTAGCTCTTGTGTAATAGACCCAGTAAGTGAAGACATACACTAAGATGATGCTGTTATAGGACTGGATGTCTCATCCTGACTCCTTAAACACGGGAGATATAGAGGATTGATATTTAGGATAGATGGTCTATAAGTAGGACTCAAATTCAAATTCAGAGCTAAAGTACAGTTTCACTCTTAGAATGAAAAAACCCCAAATCTTTTAAACTGTGAATCTGGGCATAAACATGTCAGAGTACAGATAACAGTAGACTAGGAAGGAGAAGGTAGTATTGGGTGAAAAAAGAGGAAAGGAAGATAAAGAATTCTTTAACATTTGATGTGATAGCAGTGTACATATAGCGTGAATCTATCTTTCAATCATCTAACATGAAAACAAAAGAATTCTAATCCTTTGTCTCAGTATTTTTCATATTGTTTTTTTAAATAGAATACAAACACTACATGTTTACCTTCAGCTTGAATAGCTGAAGTTACTGATATTGTCCTTTTCTAATGATATCTGCACATCCCTTGAAAATCAAATGACAAGTATGTACTATGCTTTCAGCAGACTTCCTCTACATATCTAAAAGGGGTTTCAAGTACATCAATAAAAATGCTATTAAATAATAAGGACTTAAAAAATAAAACCTTTGTTATATAGGATACATACGGTGCTTTTTATAGACTCTCTGACTAAAGTGAAAGAATTTGAGTATGGGCAGAAACAGGAATGCACTGCAAGTTGTAATTTGTGAGTTACTCCTCCTTTGCAGAGCTCTAGTGAAGTAACTGGGCCATTTCACATTGCAATTGAAATGATCAGGGCCTAAAATAGTGCAGATGGAACAGGGGATCTAAAATGACTTCTAACTCCTGCAGATACATGCACAGTACCTAAATCAGTCAAGAAAACATGTTATTTACCACAATAAAAAGGAAATAAAATAAAGGCATGCCAGAAAACAGAGAATAGCCAGTTATAACAGTGAAATAGTTAGACAAGAATAATGCAGAAAAAAATCAGATTTTAAAAGCAGGGGATATGATTTATTTCAAGTAACTGCCACCAAAAATAAATTGTTTCTGAGTTTCTGTCTAAAATATGGTGCGGTGCAGTACCTGAGCAGGGGGTCAGATCTCTCATAGACCTGTCTTTCTAAAAGCAAACAGAGGCGAGAGCACCAAACAGCTTGTCAAAACCATTGCTATATTTTTATAAACCAAACTGAGCAAATGCAAAGGAGACACTTAATATTTTTGTATGTTTGGGCATATTACTTTTCATTATATTCATTAAAAAGTCAACTTGTCTGGCTTTTCCGAAAGGTACTGATTGGAACCTGGGAATGCACCTCACTCTGAGTGCTGAATTCTAAGACAATTCTAATTTGGAAATGTCTAAACAATTTCTTTGATTATTTCTTTATGGAAGTTGTTCAGACTTACTTTGATTATGTTTTTTATATATAGGCATATACACATCTCAGAAAAAAAAAAGTTATTACTGTAAATAAGCATTTTTCACTGAGATTATGCCAAATAACATTAAAGACTATCAAGGTAGTGCACAGCACGGAGAACAGCTAAACCCTCTATCCTCGTCCTCTTGGTATTTTATTTACCTTGCCAAATATGTAGTGAAACTGAAATAAAGGAGCTTGGTGAGTGGATTTTAAATTAACTGACAATCTGAACTTTGAATGATCACTGTTTTGTGAGTATTTGGGGATCATGACTGCTGGAATTAAAGATGGATAAAGACAAAAGCTGTTCTGCTCTGACAAACCATTCTTCTAAAGAAATTGAATTGTGTTTTTTTACTCCTCAGCAGAGAAATGATACTTAATCCATTGAGATGTAAAAACTCTATAAAAGAGACTCTTTACAGGAGTGCTTAGGTCACTAGGTTAAAGAAAGTGAATGGTATTCCTAATGGAAGATAAACGGTTGCCCTGTGGGGTTTTATCTGTCATACTAATCTCAAAAAGCATCTCGTATAAAAGTAGAGTTAAAAAGACTGTTAAAGCAAGCTTCGCCACTGCAGTAAACTAATACCTGTGGCTTACCGCCTCTGCCCTACATATGTGAAATGTTTAAAATGTTTGGCAGGAAGCTTTTTCCCACATTTGGCTAGGCATACTCAGTGAACCCAATGTGAGATAATCCAAAACAATTCAGGTTCAGCAAAGGTTGGGAAAATATTATAGCAGACATAAAGCTTTGATGGAAAGCTTCTTTGATCTTGAGATTATAAAATACACAATTTCTAATCTGACAAATTTTTAGCTGCAAAGCAGAATATCTAAACATTCCCCTTTTGTCATAACAGTTTAATCCCTTAAGAATGTGATTTAAACCATTGGGGAGCAAAGGTTACCACAAGATTTGTATGAAAGAGGAAACCTGCCTCAGACACCTAGATAGAAAAATGTGAAGGCCATTAAATTATATAACTAAATACTATCTGCAGATTGGCACTGCCAGGTCACCTCCAGTTCAAGTTGTGTCAAATATCTGTTGTTCCAAACACACTTGTTCACTGAATGACTACTGAAGTACTTATGACTATTTTTTTAGATTTCGGATTTGAGTTTAGAGTGACCCACTTTGTCATGCATGAAAAATAGCATCAATACAATAAGAGTTTAGGTATCAAGAGCTGGTGAATGGGAGGCTTTGTTCTGAGATTGTTTTTGAGGGAGGAGGAACTGAGCATTTCCAATATATTTATTATTCTCATAAAAGATATTGCTTCTTCCTACTCATCTTTCTTAGGCCCATAGACTATGACAACCCTACTACTAATATAAAAATAATTATTTTAAAACCAAAATCATCCTCATAAAGCATTGTCTACCTGTTATGACAGCAATTTCTGTGAGGAAACATGATCAGCAAAAGCAAATACAAAGTTGCTTTATCAATTGTTCTCACAACATGATTCAATATTGCAAGTCCCATATAAATCCACACATTGGAGTTCATAAAATATGTTCTTCAGGGCTGATAAACTACAAATCATTAAACATTAATTTGAATATAAATTCTTATAGAGCACTAGATAGCTTCTAATGGCTATAAAGTCAGTTGGACCAGACTTCAACTTTTCTATTTAGGAAAAAAAACAACAATGAAACAACAAAATTCATATTTCTTTCCTCCCTGAAACTGGAAACAAAGTTCATCATTTTTACTTCAAAAGCCAACAAGTAGAAATGTAATTTCATGTTGATTTGATTTCCATGGATTTGCATGTTAGTGTTTGTTACTAATGTTTGTATCTAAATATCTTTATCCAAACTCCATTCAGTTTTCAGGTTTTCAAACAAATTGTTCCCTACCCTATAATCGCGCCTAATAAAAAGTCTGGGTGCAGAAAACAGGGTTTGAAATAATGACTAGAATAAGGTTTTTACAGCCATTTTACAAATGAATATAAATATTGAAGATTAACACATGGATTGTCAATTTAGAAAGCATAATCCAGTACAACGTTGTACTACAAAATGAGGAAAACATGGATCTTTGCAGTAGGGTTTTTTAAAAAACCTGAACTTTCACCTATACTTGGGCAGAAAACTTCCCTTTCAGTGGGG
>VXAY01007342.1:2886726-2905551 GCA_013399855.1 Oxyruncus cristatus
GGAGGAAACCTCCCCTAGCGGGGGGGGGGGGGGAGGGGGGAAGCATCGATGAGCCTGAATCTCCATAATCTCAAATATCTCAAACTTAGAAGACATCATATCAGGAACAGTAGATATATCCGTTCCTGGCATTACGTTACTTCTTATGTTTCTTGGCACTACATCAATGATAAAAGTCTTTGCTTCTTCCTTGTCAAAATTTGCAATTATCTTTCTCAATCACTCCAAAATCTTCACAAAAACTAATTTTACCAAAAAACCAAACCAAACCAACAAAACAAAACAAAACAAAACAGAACAAAAACAACACAGACAAACTCCCACAAAACCAACCAAACCCACACAAATCTTGGTCTATCATTATGTTAATGCAGTGAAAACCATCTAATAGGTGCAAAAAGTTCCTAGGGAGAGTAAGCTGGTAAGACAGACACCTTAATTGCACAAACCTCATTCCTTTAGGAAACAAGTATATATTTGATTAGAAATAGCATTAAAAAAATAGCTGCACACTTACTAATCCTTCTGAAATCATAGCTGATCCTCGCCACATGCCCTCTAACCACAAAACAAGGCCTCTGATCCAGTGTAGGGAGGTAGGGCCATTGCTCCTAATGCATGAAGGGTGAACTAAAGACATGGTAATCCTTGAGCTCCCTAGAATTTGTAGGATATGGCTGTGCCTCACTCCTTACCTGTTCAGGTGGGGATTACACCCAGGGATTCTCACGTATTTTCCAAATCATTTCCCTATATTTTTTTCTGTTTCCTGGATGTGTAAAATTAGAATAATTAAACTATATAGACTTCTGTATAAATCAAGGCTAATGTTATAACAATGTATTATTCATTTCAGAGGGCAACACACTGACCATTAAACCTTCCCTTTACCATCCTCTGTGTTTCTGAAATGCTATCCATATTTCAAGATTACATAGTGCTCTTGGGCAGAGCAATTTTGGCCGTGTGGCTGTGTGCTGATATAGTACAATAAGAAAGTCCCATAACATTAATAAATGCTTTCAGTGCATTTCCTTCACTAAACATCGTCTGTAGCTGAATGGAATTGACAGAACAAATGTTTTCTTCTGAAAATTAAAAAGAATTTTTTACACAGTATATCCTTTACAACTTATTCATTTCAGCCACAGAAATTATTTACAGAGGTTTCATAAAGTATTTGCATAGTGTTTTCATTAAATATGCTATTATTAATATCCAACAGAATGAAAGAATACACAATAGGGAAAACCTGTGAGAGAGAAACAGGGAACTGAGAGAACACTCATGCTGAAACAAGCTACAAACACCCATGTGACTGACCCAGAAACAGTTCAGTTGTTGCCAGTACAGCTGTCTTTGAAGTCAGCCAAACAACCATATTTTCCTGTCAAAAAAACCCAAACCTTCATAGTTTGGCATCAGGGTTTTGCAGTCAGTTTATCACAGTTTCAGGGCAATTATTTTAATTTTTAAAGTGATTCTTCTCTAATTTTCACTTCTTATCTGTTTAACAGTGCCTTGGATAGTCAATACTTCCCTGACAGAAACCTCTTCTCTACCAATCTTCCTTCAAACTTGTCTTTGCCATCTGCTGTTTTTACTGTCCTTCCACTGATGTGGATGTATTTCATTGTCCAACTTTTGCCTTTGTTCTCAGGATAGAGCAGTAAAATAAAACCAAACCTGTTTATATGTTAAATTCTGTGCTATCTGCATTCTCACAGTCTTTTGAAAGATCTCTTAATGTCCCATCATTTTGCTTGTGTTTTCTTGATATTGTCAAATCAGTTTTGACTGAATTTCTGCTAAATAGTCCAGTACAAGGTCAAAAAATCTTCCTTCTTGAAGCAAATGCCTTTTTGCTATCAAATGCAGACTATTATTACCCTCATTTGAGAACTTGTCATAGTCCCAAAGCACATGATAACTTTTAATGACCACCTCCTTCCTCCATCCCAAATCTTTCCTGTCTCTTGGTCTGCTGTACAGCTATAAATCATCACTAGGATTTACCTTTACTTTTGTTTAATTATTCTTGAAATGTTTCTTTTTGTCTTAGTTTTCTTCTAGTTTTCCTGTTCCTTTATTCATGATTTTCCCAGTTTGTTGTCTCTCTAGGACATTGAGTTTTGAAGCCAGACTAGTTCATACTAGTAAGTGAAAATAAACTTCCATTTTGTCTTTCTGACCAATATGTCAGAAACTATTTGCAAAACTACAAATAGGTTTAATAGATGATAAGTACTCGAGGAAGTTTCTCCTTTTCTACCTTATCACAGCTCACTTTTTTGATCCATTCTCATCCACTCCTGCAGTTTTATATCTCTGATGCAGGGACAATCTCAGAAATTTTAGGCATCCTATTTAGGCAGTATTTCTTACACTATAACGTTTTTGCTCCTTAAAGTGGTCTAAAACATCTTGCACTGAGAGAACTAATATAGCACCTCTGAAAGACCTACCACGGAGGAAACTCCTTTGAGTACCAAAACTGGCACCACACATATCTGCATTTAGGCACCTGAATGATTGCCTGTGTGTCCAAGTCAGTTGTCTAAGCTCCCTCTGTAGTCCAGAATAAGTGTTTAAAATGTTTAAAATATTTACAATATGCCCTCCAAAGATTCATATTTCCTCTTTCTTGACCAGAGAGGAACTCATTTCACTTCCAGAGAGGTCAAGTTTGTGCTGTGCATCCTGTCCTCAGTGACACATTCTTCTTTCTAATACGGGGATATTACTTTCTTCTTTGTGTTTCCACTTTGCCTGAAAGTGGGCCTAATTATCATTATATTCTTCTCATTTCAACTTTAAAATTAAAAGTTTAACCTTCTGTCTAGCTCATGCCTAGCTCTTACTAGGATGGCACATCTCAAAGAAAAGAGAGGTGGTTTCAGGAGCAGTGACAGAACATATCTTCCTGGGTTTCCTCGCTTGGAGTCTGTGCTAGAAATAGGAGCGAACTCCAATACTTGCAATAGAGCAGAATGAACAAAGATTAGATTCTCCTAGAAAAAGATCACCAAAAGTTGTTTGAGATAGCTTAAACAGAGCAAAACATATTCGCATTCCCCAGTTCACTCTGGCTAGGCTACCAGGAAGCTTTAAGGAGACAGCATTGAATTATTCCTTTCTTTTTTTCTTTCTTTTTTTTTTTTTTTAATATGGAATGTTAAATGAAGTCAACAACATTAACCAGAGGTCAAGAACGTCTGAACTCCAATTTGATGAGGTTGACATTCAGTCATCTGAAAGACCAATATTGCAAACCTTTGGCTGTTCGCTTTCAGGAAGAATCAGTAGTGCAAAAGGTTGAGCTTCATCCTTTCCCATTGATTTCAAATAGAAACAGAAGTGACTGCACCACAAGTACTGAGCACCTTTCAGGACCAGGACTTAATGTGAGACAGGAGAAAATGAAACTAAAGTTATAAGAGCAGCAGGCTGGAGATATAGTTAAGCAAAATCATCCAGGCAATAGAATGCTAGGAAATAGAGAATTTCGACTGGATAGTACCTCTGTGAAGACCAGGACTTTCAGAAATCCCCTGAATATGGTTTTGTTTATTTAAATTATATCATTAACTAAATGCAATGATTTAAGTGGAGAATAAGATTCCTGGAATATGAGACTGTTTATTATTGCATTTGCTGTAAGGACTTCAGACAATTTCATGATGATTTGAGCAGAGCAAAGCTCATTTAGGGGATGCTAGGAAGTGACTGACACTTTGTTGGGATATTAAAAAAATAAAGGAGGTTTATAACAATGGTTATTGGGAAGGTGAGTGGGGGAGAGAACTCTAGACTATTTAGCTGCAATTTGTATATTCTCTGTCAATCTTATTTTTAACATTTATATAAATATTTTCGCTGGAATGCACATGCAGATTAGGCCCAGAGCAAAACCTTTCTGGGACATAAATGTCCTTCACGCTTGTTTTCCTTCTTTGCAGATGATGGCATCAGTGAAAGTTGCCAGAGAAATTTGTAACAGTAATACTGAATCCAAATCTGAGACAAAGTGCCCCGCTTGGAAAAACTGGCCAGGCTGGAAGAGGCTGGTTTCACAGCTAGGCAGGAGGAACACCAATAGAAGAAAGCCCCACCACAGGATAGAAACTTCATCCTCCAGGTAAGGGACAAAGGAATTATTTTAGAATTAGAAAATAATGGGTAGGAAACAGACTACACAGAACCTCAGAACTTTAAGGGTCTAGTGTAAGAAAATAAGAAACAGATTAGTTGGAGGCCAAGTAAGCATTATTAATGAAGAGAAAGAAAAAAACCAATCAATACTAGTGCAGACAAATCTGCAAAATGGGCGCAACATGAAAATGAAGAATGAAAAACAAATAGCATGCTCAGAACAAAAGATGAAAGAGGAAGTGTACAAAAAGATCTGGTAATTACCTGCATTATTCTTTGGAAAAGACAGGGCCCTCTTACTCATGCTTGGTGTGCCAAGAAGCTTATGAAAAATTCATTCTCTTGAGAATTCAAGTTCCTGCTAAAAGGTTATCATTGACTTTTGGTAATTTTCAACTGGACCCAGGCATAAGGACCGAGAAATTAAAAAAAAAAAAAAAGAAGCCAGAAGAAACACCACTTTTGGAAAACTATTAACAAAGGGCTATATACAAAGTGCTATCTCAAAATAAAACCTTACCTTATCCAAAAAAACAGTGGAGAAATTCTGCTCTGCTCCAAGGCACTATGACAATTTGTCTCAAAGCATAAAACATTGGCCATTTCTCTTGGACAGGGTGAAGTAGGTGACATCTGGAGAAGCTTATGACCATTAAAAGGACACAAATACATTATTTTCAATCATTTAAATAAAATAATAAGTATTATTAATAATAAGCCTTAACTCCTCCTTTCACAAAATCCTAAATTCCTTGTAAATTTACTTTCAACTATACTGCTATTTTCAGAGTAGTATTTTCTTGCTAGTGCTTTCCAGT
This sequence comes from Oxyruncus cristatus, assembly GCA_013399855.1. Classification (NCBI taxonomy): domain Eukaryota; kingdom Metazoa; phylum Chordata; class Aves; order Passeriformes; family Cotingidae; genus Oxyruncus; species Oxyruncus cristatus. The sequence goes on from VXAY01007342.1 coordinate 2,891,697, forward strand.
AAGTGTTTTCTAGTGTTTAGTGATTCTTGCTAGAAGCGAGTTGCTTCTTGTAACTCCTCATGTAAGAGATTCTGCTTGTTGGCAGGAAGCCTAAGACTTAGAAATTGTAGTTCTGCTTACAAGTTTTTTCCAGGAATCCAATCCTTGGCTCATTATCCTCTTTTTGTGCTACTGATCCAGTGACTTTAAATTGCTTTTAAAAAGTAATTTAATGAACTAATAATGTTTTATTTCAGCTTGATATGTATTTGGTTGGTTTACTCAGGACACAGTTACCAAACATGACTCACCCCAGGATGATTATGTTTTGGTTTCAGCCAGGTGCAGCAAGAACTTGGCAACCATCATCTGAAGCTGGTGTCTGTGCTAATTCTGCACTTAGTGACCTTCACGATGTGGGTGTTTGGAATGATTCTACTGGCACAAATACAAATTCTCTCATACAACCATCTGTTCCTTGCGGAGAGGAATTTTCAACAGGTATCTGTGATGTTTCATCTACAGAATTCAGTTTTCAGCACATCTCCTATATTTTTGGTGGGGAAATAATGCTTTGACTGCCTTGAAGAAAGTACAGTCGCTAGTGATATTTAGAGGTGGAATCCTGTATTGGTCTTAACTGTAACGGGAATTTGCTGAGCACCTCCTCATGACACTTCAAAACAACCTCCAGGCTGAAGATCCACAGGCTGGTCTTTCAGCACCAAGGTCCTTATTATTCTCATTTTCTTACCGTATAATTCCACTCTCACAAACCCCATGCTTACCTACCCTGGCGGTGTCTGAAGGTTGACTTGTACATGGCCAGTTGCTGGCAAAGAGTGTTGTCTAATCCAGTGGTAACGTGGTGTGCCCAGTGATAGCTCTGATTTAGTCCCTTTGCTTCCCTGACTTAAGGAACTACAAAATGTCATTCACAGAAATAGGTATATTTCTATTTCTTAATTTGACCTACACCAAGCACTCAGGGATCGAAGAAGTTTTTCAGTTTTCCCTATTAATTACTGAGCCAAATCTTAGAAGACTCCTGTTCCAGTGAAACAAATACCAGCATCTGTGCAGCATCTAAGACAGATATACCAGTATAAAATGACATTTTTGCTTACTATATGCGGGTTAGCTTTGTTGAGGTCATTACTGATTTTGATTTTACATGTTCTTTGGAGGCTTCCTACTCTTCAGAAGTTCCAGCACAGTTTATCTTCCACTTAACCACACTAAAAGAGGAAAGCGACACGTATACGTAGGACAAAGTTTTTGCAAACTTCAAGTTTAAAAAAAAAAAAAAAGGATAAAAAAAAATCAATCTCACTCGAATATTGAAATTGAAGACTTGTGTCTGCAGTGAGAGATATACTAAATTATATGAAGCATTTACAGAAAATAAACAGAGATCCTATGTGAGTGTCCACAATCTCAGGTAACATGATAATGATTTTGAAACAAATATTGGCATTTTGTGGTGCACAGGAGACTTTACAGTAAGATTTAGTGATTATAGCAATTTCCCTTTTGGTGCTTATGAGAGATCTTCTATTTTAGGAAGTTATCTGTTGGGGATGAATAAGTCTTTCTTTTTAATCTTTTCCAAGATTTTAAGACTAAACCAGGCTTTATTGGTGGGAATGGAGAGGAGTTATGTTGTCTTATAGACGTGATATATTTTCCAAATTCAATGCTGTGCATAGAAATACTTTGAACACTTAGTTCAAACTACTTCAACTCATTTTACTTTGTGTTTCAGGGATTCTACCTTCCAGTTTAGTGTGATACACTCTATATATTGACAATGACATAAAATTTTAGGGTTCAATTCAAAGTGACCACCAATGTCAGCTTATGCTGCTGTTAGACCACTTGCAGGTGTTCATTGCTCTGCAGAAGCACGGTACACAGCCACTTGTACAGAATCTCTGCATCCTTCCAGTTCCTCAACTTACATTTCATAGAATCGTTGAATCACAGACTCATTTAGCTTGAATGGGTAAGATCAAGAGTTCAAGATCAAGAGTTCAGCCATTAATTCAGATCTGCCAAGTCCACCATTAAACCATGTCCCCGAGCACCACATCTACACATCTTTTAAATACCCCTAGGAATGGTGACACCACCACTTCCCTGGACAGGCAGTACCAATGTTTGACAACCCTTTTAATGAAGAAATTTTTCCCAATATGCAAACTAAACTTCCTCTCGCACATAGTGAGGCCATTTCCACTTGTTCTACGTTTCTTTCTTATTTATGTACTGTTGAAAAGGTCCTCCAGCCTTATGTGCAATTTTTCATGTGTTCATTTATCACCTTATCTTTGTAGCAGTTAAATCCTTTGTTATATTATTTTCAGAGACAGCTGGCAGACACAATGATGAGCAACATAAGAGTCCAAATAGGGGAAGTCTCTCACAGTAGTCAATGGCTTTTATACAGACAAATTAGTAGTCCTTACTGCTTCTTCTCCTAACCAGTTGGATACAGGCCAGTTTCAAATAAAAAGAGTGAAGCTATGTCAATCATAATATTATGGTCAAACTAAAAAAGCTTTTCAAAAATGTATAGACCATTCAGAATTTCTCATTTTCTTTACATTATTTAGCTGGCTAGGAGGTTTAAGAACCAGAAAGGTGGGGAATCAAAACCCGTATGAGCTGCAGACTTGAGTAACTAGCGATGTACATGCTCCTTATATCCATAGCACTTCATTCCAAGTGCAACATTTGGGCTAAAAATGTGTTGACAATATCTTGTGCAAACTGGTGCTTCATCAAAATTCCACAATTACTGGAATGTATTCTGCAAGGGGTACTCTACCAGTGTAGAAAACTGGGAAGTCACAAATGTGCTCCTCTCAAAAACTTTGGACTTTTGAAAGCATCAGCCTAAGCTGTTCTTCTACCAGGTACTAAAAGAAATACTAGGTCTTCACTGTTTACTTTTGAGTTTCTTTCTTTTAGTGTTTAACAGTGCATTCTAATGGCATCAGATTTGTTGCAGAGACAGAAGAGGCTTTTCTTGTTTTATTATATTGGTCTGGAGAGAAAAAGATACTGAAGAGAACTGAACAACACATGAGACAACCGTTACAGATTTTCTCTGTCTGGCCTATGATCATGTGGAAGAGAGATTCCTAGGCCAAGTACTGCCAAGTACTACCAAGTCAGAAGAGTCATGGCACATCCCTCATATTTCACAAATCTGCTCATCCTTTTTCTTAAGATTTTTCTGTATATTTACTTTTTAGCCATACTTTGCTGTATTGCTGTTTCTACAGTAACTGCTGCTTTTCAGCTTTTCTCTTCCATCCTTTCAGCCTATTTCTCCTCCATTAAAGGGTTAAAGATGAGTGTAAGAGGTGGAAATAATACAAATCATCAATACCCAAAACAGAGACAAGGAGGCTAGTCTCACAAGGTACACCACTGTTCTTAGAGTGAGAAACACTGTTCTGAGCATGTGTACCTCTACAGCAGTGGCAGCAAAAGTGGAAGATGAATTCATGGTAAGGTGGCAAAGAGGAAGGGGAAACAATAAGAAGTTAACTACAAAACAAACAAATTAAGAGATAAAAAAAAAAAAAATTAAAAATCCAAGTAAAACCAAAAGATTACTAGTGAAGGGTTCTCAAAACACAGAACATAAAGGAAGACTGAACATAGTAAGGCCCAGAAATAGATAAAAGAGTTCTATTGGTCATAATTTCCTTTGGTATAGTACTGCTGTTTTTGAAGTCTAATCTGCTTAGCAGAAGTCACCATGAAAGGCCAGCTTAGATGGAAAGCTTCCCATACCACAATCAGAGAGATCAGGGAGGCAAGGGGATGCCGCTGGGGAGGTTTCCAGTATAAATTATGTTTCATCTCACCTAAATTATAAGCCTCCAGCTATAAACTCTGTAAGCTAAACAAAATATCAATATCATCCTGGTCTGCACATGGTTCAAGACAAACACTTAGACAAAATAAAATTAATTCAGGTAAATTGGCAACAGCTGGTTGCAGATAGCCTGCATATTCTGAATTTGCATAATACAAAGATGAACTTGTAACATAAAGACAATGAAATACAATAGAAAGAAAAAGCAAGACACGGTTACAGTACTAATAATGTTGAAAACTACACTAAAAACACTGTAATTTAGACACCTAACTCCTGATATGCCTCATAGTCATTGTTGATATATACGGCTTACCTACGTGGGTATCCAAATGTGTCTGCCCACAGAATCACAGACAGAAGAGATGTCACTGCCTAGCAATTTGTCAAGATACAGCAAGGAAGAAATCTGGGTCATTTGGATAATTATCATTTGAATAATTATTGTCATTCCAGACAACTCAGTCTGTTGCCTCAGGCATCCGAGCAGTTTCATCCAGTCACCTCAGCTTTATAAAGTACAGAAAAGTATTTCGTGAACTTAACAGAACTTAAAGGAGAAAAAAAAAAAAAAAAGTGCTGGATTCCAGATATTCTAACTTTTCTCTACATTTTCAGGACATTTAGAAATTCTATAGGGATGGCTTTCTAGTGATTGCCCTTATGATTAGTAATAGCTAATAACCTTGCTGCCGGTCCCATAATGTTAAACACAGTCAGGTAATTATATAAGGTTCCACCTGAAAAGGAGAATGATCCAAATATGCAAATTTTGAATCAAGAGAAAAGACAAGGAAGAGTCAGAGAAAAATAGTCACTTAACATGTGCATAAGTTCCCTAAAACAAGAGATATTATAAGTTAAAAGAGAGAGTAGGAGGAAAGAAAAGAACCAAAATGACAAAGATGAGCAGAAGAACAAACAGGAAGACAGTCAGCAAAAGAAGCACGTTTCTTAGAGGTGCTTAGCTTCAACTCTGAGCAGAAGGTAATTGCCAGTGAATAAAAAAGTAAACTAGATGCCAAGACAAAAAGCAATAATGGAGCACCAAGCACCTTGGTCAAAATATTTGGAAACTTGTAGAAGGTCCCAGGAGGAAAAAAAAAACTCATCCACCTTTCTATTTCTTGAGATGGTAAACTTCCCATGATACACATTTTGACCAAATTTCCTGATAGAAATTAAACCACTCCTAAGGGTTGCTAGACAAACAGAATTAACTGGTTTTGTTTTATTTTAAAACACACATACAAATATATGCCAACAAACAAGAAAATATTAAAAAGAACATTGGCAAATTAAATTTATATCTCTGGTATGGTCAGTTAAAATTAATTCCATCACATGAGTCAACCTGAAGCCAGTCCTTGTTGTGTTTTGAAGAGACAACTTAGAAAACAATTTCTTCTTCGGACTGACCAGGAGCTACTAAATACCTGGGATTTTATTGAGGGAGATCTGTGTATAGTGGTGTTCTTGTCATGGGAGCCATATGTATATTAGACAAAGCAACAGTCTGACTTCTATAGAAGCAGGAACGGGAAAATGGAAAGATGTACTCTGTTGGTTTTTGGCAACAGGGAATTATTAACAAATAATAATAAAAAAAACTCTCTTAACTTTCATTTAGAAAGAATTTGTATTGAGTAGTCATGAGTCAGGCACGAACACTACAATTTAATCTCTTAATTTATAGCATTTAACCATGAACTTTGCCAAAGTTTCTGCTACTCACATAAACATATAAGATCTCAAAATATTTCCAGATATATTCTTCTGGCAATCACTTTTAAAAGGAACCCACTACTGTAGTTTTAAATTTATTTGATTCATATGAAATAATATTTGTTGCTCTGGAACTGATATTGCAGGTGTCTTGGCTGACAACTGAAAACACTGTACTTTTTACAGAATCACATCATGGTAGAGGTGGGAAGCAACTTCTAGAGATTGTGGAGTCCTAGCCACCTGCTCAGAGCTGGTCAGGACCATTTTCAGTTAGACTTTTAATATCTCCATGGATGGAGACTCTACAATCTCTCTGGGCAATCTGTTCCAGTGTTTAAAGAACCTCACTGTAAAAAAGTGTTTTCCTGTGTTTAAGTACAATTTCTCATATGTCAGCCTGTGCAATGTTCACAGTGCTTCTAGCCAAAACCTCAGAAAACCAACAAAACACCAGGACAACTGCAGCATGTTTAGCAGAGCCGATGTTGCTCCAGCCTAGGGTACCAACAGCAGCTTTCCCAACATCTGATTCTTTGTAAATGACAAACACAGTGGGACCTTGCAAAGTCAAGAACTGGAACTAGCCAAAATCTGATTTAGTCAACTTTGACTTTTAAAAAAAACTACCAAAAAAAACCCCTACCAAAAAACAAACAAACAAAAAAAAAACCAACACCCAAAACACAGAACCCAAAAAAGCCCAAAACAAAACACCAACAAAAAACACGTGAGCAGTGTGTGCTGAGGTAGAGCAGTGACTAACCACCAGGACTAAGGGAGGAGAGTAGGCTCATGACTATTGTGCAGCACATCCGGGAGGGTGAGGAGGTGAGGCGGAGGGGGTGACAAAGGAGAAAGGAGTAAAGAGGGAAGGCAGCAGGAAAGGGTGATGACATAGTTCAATAGAATTGATTTATGAATCACTGACTTTGTAAAGTTAATTCCATATTGAACTTTCCCTCAGCTGCTCCCTCACTCCCAATAAAGTTGTCTCTATTCTAAACCCTTGAACTCATTGTTTGTTAATAGGGAAGTATTGCTCATGAGGGAGACACAGACAATGTTCATTTAATTTCCCAGCTTTCCCAGGAGACTCTTGAGGGTATCATTTAAGGAATCTTTTCAAAGGAACATATGTATACTGGCCCTCTTTACTAACCACAGCACCTCCACCTAGACAACTTAATACATCAGTCAACATTTGCAAATCATCAGTTAATCAACAGTGAGGAAAGGTAAATTGAAATAAAATAACTTAAGTGAATAATTTCATTAGCTTTGCTCTAATATAAATAGACACCCTTGGAGATGCGCTTTGTCACTGGAGACTGGTAACAAATGTGTTAAGTGCTTGAAAAGAAGGTAACACAATTGTGAAAGCTCATACAAAGGTAAAATTTTCCCAAAGGTGGTGAAGGAGAGCATGTGGTGGGAGCAGAGCTGCTTTGGCTACCGCATGTGCTACCGTCAGTGCAAGGAAGGAAGTCTCCAAATGGTGGATTTAACATGACTCTCTGCAGCCACATCACAAAGCACCCGGGAGTGGTTTGTCCCTCCCAGCCCCTGTGGGAATCAATCTGAGGAAGCCTGATGCTATAGAGATGTTTCCTGTATATTGTGTGGGAAACTTAGCTAAGTGCAAACTACCGGCAACAATGAGACAATAAATTATAATAAACAGGAAAAATAGCATTGGCTCCTGAAATCAATGGCTGGAGCACATGAAACTTTCACAGCATTGATAAATGAATAAATATAACAAAAAAGCATTGGCTTTTAAAGAATGGGCAGTTTTATCTGCACTGAAAGGCTCCTTTTCTGTTAACTAAATAATGTAGAAAATAAACACCACTGAAGGACTTTGGCTGGGGTTTTCAGTGCTGGAGAGGTGATTTAGAAAACTGCACAATACCTCACATTCTGATTCCTTTGCTTGGCCCTGAACATAGTCAAGCATAGTTTGAACAAACAGCCACCTACTAGCAGCCATGCTAGCATTGTCTATCCATGTCTGCTACTCAGACCTCAGAAAATGATTACATCTGAAACGTGGACCAGGCCTCTCCTTCTGGAAAATAATAAAAAACAGCAAGAAAAAATGAGCTAAAAAATGCTGGAAGCACCTGTTGTCCAGTGAAGAAGACCTGGAATACTCTGAGTTAAATACTGTTTATGTTGTGCACACTGGCTACTTTAGTGAATTCAGAGAAGTGAGCAACGAGAACTGAAAGAAGTGGGAATGAAGAGCAGTACTTCAGAGGAGGCACTGAAACACCTTGCAAGCCCAAGGGAACTGCAGTATTAAGTACTTTTCATTTACCGCCCTTGTGATATCCAGGTTCTGCAAAAGAGCTTAAGAAAATGCTCAACTTCAGTTCAGGAGACCACCCCCATCTGAGGCAAAAATAAGTCCTTTTCCAGACAGTCTCCAGAAGGCTCAGGACCTTGTGGGGCCAAGCTCTGAGGGACAATACATAGGTGGGATAAAGCAGTAAGGTTTAGCCTGCATTAGAGGTTTCTGCTCTTCACCAACAAAAGATCTGAGAGAATCCCGGAGAAGATCTTTGAGGGGGCACGAGTAAACAGTGTAGAGTGAAAAGTTACTCTTTCAACACCTTGGGGGGAAGTGTGAAATAGTGCAGTAGCAGAAGCATCTAAAAATACACTCCAATCATTCCTGAGTTAATTTATTTCACTTAGTTTTAGCTCAATCATACATCACTGGAAGATGATGACACAGAAGCAATACAGTGCACAGGTTTAGATGCAATAATGGAATATGTATGTTACAAAATACAGTGAATTGCTTGTTTTCTAGTATCCCAAAATGAATTGTTGAAGAGAATGCAAGAAAGGTACAGCCAGCTGAGGGATGTGATTATCCTGCTCTGCTGCTGGCTTGCTGTGGCCTCTCCTTGAGTCCTCTGTACAATTTTGGGCACCACAACATAAGAAAATATTAAGCTCTTAGAAGGGTCTAAAGAACAGCAACAAAGCTTCATTACAAGGGAAGTGGAGGGGCAGATGCTGACCTCTTCTCTCTGGTAAGCAGTGATAGGACCTGAGAGAATGGACCTATGGAGCCACGATGGGGGAGGTTTAGGTTGCGTATTAGGAAAAGGTTCTTCAACCAGAGACTGTTGGGTGCTGGAACAAGCCTCCCAGGGAAATAGTCACAGCACCAAGCCTGACCGAATTCAAGAAGATTTTGGACAATACTCAGACGCATAGTGCTACTTTTGGGGTTGTCCTGTGCATGGCCAGGAGTTGGACTTGATGATTCTTGTGGGACCCTTCCAACTCAGGATATTCTGTGACTCTGTGGTGATTTTACTTGAGACTGTAACTCTTGCAGCATAGAGTGAAAAATTAGCTTCTTCTGTTCTAGACAAGAGAACTGCCTGGTTTAAAGAAAAGTGGGAGACTGACATGTAGAAAATAATGCCACATAACAATGACTAGGTTGTTGAATAGCTTTTTGTGAGAAGGCACTCAATATTGCGAAGTTATTCAGCACTATGGCCATTTTAAGTAATGATTGGAAAGGTAAATCTCATTGTGTCAATTCAATTAAAAATTATAAAAATGTGTAGGCAATAAATAATGTAAGAGGGTGCATAAAATTTGGGTTCACAGAAAGAGGCATCCTTCAGCTGTTCATATAGCTGCAGAGTGCAGTGTTCAGATCTGAGTACTTTGTCACTGATACAGCCATGTGCTCTAAAAGAAGCAGGAAAACAAGTCAGGAACATGCAAGGAATACTTATAAGAGAGTTAAGTATATCTAAGCTTGGCTAAGGCAGTAGAAGACAATAGCAACCCCTAAATACTTCAAAAACAAAGACAGAGGAGACTTAGCAACAAGGGAAAAAATGAGATTAACTGCAAGATACAGAAAAGTGTTCTTACAGAAAGATCCATTGAGTTCTAAGCTACAAATGACAGAAAGTCTGTCAGTCAGCACATTCAAAGGTAGATTGGACAAAATGTTAGCAAATGTATAATAAAGGGTTGTTCTGTGCCAACAGCTTGATCCACTTGATGCCTTAGTGTTTTCCATCTCTTTCAAAGGAGCTAAACATCAAAATAAATAAAACATGTCACTTAACTTTTACCTTATGAATATTAAAGTTATTAATTTAATAAAATATTTCTGAGAAGTCTTCCTTTTAGCATAAAACCCCCTTCATTTGTTCAGATGTATAAATAAACTGCTATAGTGGAAGAATCCTGTTACTAGTCCAACAACTACCTTGACAAGCTGTTGAGCAGCATGCCAGTTTCATATTAACCATTAACCTTAATAATTCATACATCTTTAAATGCTTCCTATATTAAACTATATGGAAAAAAAACACGGCACTGTGTAAACAATATCTGACTGCAAATGCAAAGGTAACCTCTGCGACTGTGAGTCTGAGCAGGAGAGGGCAGCATAGACTCGGAGTAACTACAGATTTACGAGGTCCAGAAAACACCATGAATTTGTGGGAGTTGGAGAGGGTGATCTTTAAATGCTAATCTCTCTTATGTGTGATGCCCAGAATATTTGAAACCACAGGAAGTTGTTACCAGCCCCTCATCAAAGAGTATCCCCAGCCTCTGTCGTGGCTAATCTGTGCTGTATTTCTTTTCCAAGGTGACCTCACCTAGCATTGTAGATGATATTTGCACTGCAAGGATTGCTGCACGTACTTCATAGCTTCTAAGGTCACCTTCCTTTCCAACCCCAGCCTTCTCCCCTACCCTCTGCCTGATGTTAATCTTTAAGCAAAAATATCTTAGGCAGGATTTATTGGCGTAAAATCTGAAAATCCATTTTCTTGCGTAAATGGTTAGGAAAAATGTGGATCAAATGAAAAAAGCAGGTTTATTTGGTGACAGTTTAGTGCAGTTGCACTTGTTTATGTGATCCTTCCTCCTGTTCCTTCAACTTTTTTCACTAAGAGTAAAGGAACAGGATCTGGAAAATGCCACTCTGGAACTCCACTAAAATCTGACCTCAGCGCCTATATCCCTCTGTCATCTCCACTCAAATAACTTTCCTTTGAATATCTGGGCCTGACTTTTGTCTACCTTTTGTTTTATCCTTGGTAATACTTTTGGCTCAGAATACAGACTATGTCCTACAGCCTTCAACTCTTTTTTCTCCCACTTCATCTGGCTACTTTTCAGTCATTTTCATATTTCTCTTTAAAGTATTTTTTCTTTCCCTTCTGAAATTGAGGGAAGCACAGGTTTTAAGATAGTATTATTTCTAAAAAGTATTTAGTATTTAGTAGCCTGAACCTCATTCTTCTATTATGTTATGCTCTATACACAGCATGCAGGAGCATGCACAAATACAATGAAAGTGCTTAACAAAAGCATTTTCCTAGCATTACAGGATGAAAGTGATCTCAAGTTGACCACTTACTTTTCTGTGAGTTTAGTTTTGTTCTGAAACCACAGAAACAAAGAAACTACTACTACTACTACTACTAGTATATCAACTGGAAGCCTTTGTCATGAATCAGAAACATATAGCACCTGGACTTTTAAAAGCATGGGTGAAAATAACTAACTCCCTGTTCAAAACCCCCCCGCAAAAAAACAAAAACAAAAAAGTAAAACAAAACCAAAACCAAAACCAAACCAAACAAAACAGACAAACAAACAAACAAACAAACAAAAACAAAACAAAAAAAAAAACACCGAAAACTTACCATGAAAGTGCAACTCAAAGCAGTATGGGAATTATTTATTTGCATTTTTGTAAGGCGTGAATAACTACTCACAGTAAAACAGAACAGGTCTGTGCTGTGAATCTCATACGTTCTGAATAAACAAAGAAAACAAGCAAACCCAGAGGAATAAAGAAATAACATCAAAGAAGTTAGCAACACAGAAATAGAAGGAAGTTCTCTCTGTTCCAAGACCAGTATTCACTAAGACTGGTTCTTTGCACATTCCACAATTTCATTTTTTTAAAGATAATTAAAATTAATGACCTTTATTAATCACATTAATGGCTGGAGTATATAAGACAGGAAAAAGTATTCTGTTTTGCTTTTTAGTTTGCCCTGTATCTGTTGTTACTGTGTACATTCAGACATGAATTAAAATAAAATTTTACTTTTATCATTGTAAGTTATCTAACATTATCGTTCCAGACACTTGAACTGTTATCCAGTCACAATACAGTTTAATCATTCTGCAAAATCTGGACTTGTTTATCAGTATTAATTCATTCAGAAAATCTGATACAAAGGTATAAAATTGTATTTTTAAGAAAGGAAGTCCATGCCACCCAAAAAACAAGCCAAAAATTTACTGAAAGCAGAGGTCTCAGACATACTAAGTATTTTTTTCTTTAAAAAAGAATTAAAGGTTCTTTAAAAAAAAAAAATCTTTTATTCTGCTTCCTTAGGAGGAAGAAATTCAGTATCAAGGCAACAAAACTGCCCATAGCCACATTTAAAGTAAAGATTTACCACTTAGTTTTATGATGAAAAGAGAAAATCTTGTATGAAAATGGAGTGTTAACCTATTTTTGCAACAAAGCTAAAGAAAATTCATGCTTCTTTTTTTTCAGCAGAAGTAAGAGTGAACAATTGTATATGTATACATAAGTGCCAGTAAGTACACGTGTAAAGGAAAAGTGCAAAAGAATTCTGCCACCCTCTTTCCTCTTATAGCACTGCTCTTTTGTGATCCAAGCTCTCTTGCAGGACATGAAATTAATCTGCAGAAACTTGTTAAATAACAAATGCACAGCACTGGTAATTCAAAGTTATACACACGAGGTTCTGTGATATGTTGAAGATTGGCAGAATTCTATTGATCCAAATTATTTGGGAGACACAGGTTTCAGAACAAAAAGGACATGTTGAAGAATTAGAATTCAGGTAGAGACCTGGCCAAAAGAGGGTAAATAGTCACCATGGGTATGAAGATGCTCCTCAAACACAAATGTTGAACCTGCTTCACCTCCTCTCTCACATCCTGGGAAATTCATAAAGCACAGCTCACTCCCATTTCAGCCACTGCCTGTGAGTAAAGCTGAACATAACTTACCTACCAGTCACCACCTGAAGAAAAGAGGCCTCCTGTTATCCCAAGGGTGTCTGAGCAGATGACGTGGAAAAATTCCCAACGCCTTCAGTTTTCTCTCTGTGCTAGTATTTAGCTAAGGAAGGGGTTCTGAGGCAGTATTGCATACTTCCTTTCCTTTCTTCCCCTAACTAAGCTTTGTTCTGAGTTTTAGTGGGTATTGAGGTTTCTCTGAGGTTCAGTTACCCTTAAAGGTTAGAAAGCTGAGTGCACTACCTAGAAGTGGCAGATCTTGGGATCCTGGACTATTTCACTAAGGGAGGAATTTTGGGGGTGCAGAAATGAATGATCCCAGTTAAGCAATTTCCATTTTCTGTCACTGCATGAAAAGTATATCCCACTGGAAATTTAAACCAGGTGTCTATTTCTCCTAGACTACATTGTCTTTTCAAAATGGCCTAGAATCTCAGCCAAAGTTGAGACACTCTCATGAGACTGCAAGTCTAGAAAGAGAAAAAGCTAAGCAACAAGGAAAAGACCCTTAAGAGGCTCTGCTTCCAGCTGAGATTATTCCACTTACATTCCATCCTTTCAGCATAACACTTAAGAAAATTAGCACCATGTAAACCTTGATAATAGAAGGACAATCTGGCAGCACTGTAGATGTTATAACAAGGTCTTCAAGGAGTGATAAACACAGCCAAGAGCTATTTGTCTCACATCTCAGCTATTTGGACTGAGAACACGAGTAATTCCAACCACCACACATGTAGCAAAGAGATACTATAGATCCCAGTATATATCCCTGATGGATACCAGGTGACACTGAAGAAGACATCAGAGTTCAAAGCAATACATTTTATAAAATAAGAAAAAGAGTATGATTATAGCCGATGGTCAAAAGAGTCAAATGCCACATGGAAGTTCAAAAGCAGAAGGCAAATGTAGTAATAACCCTGCTGTGTACAAGTCCACAAACACATTATCTGGATAGTCTTCAGAGGAGAAAAATAAAACTCAAAATGATATCTATAGTTTATCTGCAGAGCAGTTTGCACTAACCTTTGACTGCAATGACAGTGCAAAGTTCTTGATTTTTAATGAACACCACTTGTGCTGCCATAATTCCCCCCTACAGTGGCCACCTTTCTTAAAAGATAAAAAAATCTTTCTCCCATTCATTTTATTTAGAAAGTAGATGTGATTATCAGATAGACAATTAGA
>VXAY01007342.1:2905618-2977486 GCA_013399855.1 Oxyruncus cristatus
CCCACCCCAGTCATGGAATAGACAAAACAATAGACAAGATTTTTGCTGTAATCAAACCATACTTATTTTGCTGGTTACTCCTCCGCCCTCCCCATCCTTCATCTGTGCACTGTCTTCTTAGCTTATAAAATCTTTACCAAGTGAAATTTGTTTTCATACTTGTCAAAAATGTCAGTACATATTCTGGTCTGAGTGTAATAGACAAACATCAGTCTTGAGATGCACCAAAACATTTGAAATTTTCAAACAACTAGCTGGCAACTATAAAGACATTTTCTATAAATCAGAATTGTAAAATTCAAGTTTAAATTAATTTTAACAGTAACATTTTATTAAGAGATCCAAACATGATAAACAGTTGTGAAAATGGTAGTTCTGAAGTATAATTGCAGAAACCTTCAGCATTCAGTTAACCTCTGCTTACAGTAATTATAGAAACTGGCACTGTGTCATTAAACTCTTGGGATTTTGATTTTTGCCCAGCGGTGGAATAAAACTAAGACCTTTCTGAGCATTTCAGGTAATGACACATCAGACAGAGAAATAAATCTGGAGGATAGCTGATCACCCAACGAACAGACTCATCACACATGTTGGGACAGCCAGAGCCTGAGTCTGCATCTCAGCACCTTCCGGGTGTGGGAGGCCCACATTTAATACTCTGTTCCAAATTGTATAGAACAAAAAGACAACTCTGAATCTCTCACATCTCAGTGATGGCAGTGTCTCTCTGTCAGACAATCTGCCCAGAACATGAGAAATCCTGCCATTGAAACATTTGGGGTGGGGTGGTAGGTGGTGAGTGGGGAAGGAAGTGTTTTTAAGGAAAGTTTCATTTTTGGCAACATAGTATTTATATGAGAAAATGACCAATTAAAAATTAAACCCCAAAAGGCAGAATAAAACTACTCCATCAATATCATCTAATTAATATATGGCAAAAAAAAATTATTAAATACTAATAACCATGATAGCACTGAACACAGAGTAGTTAAACTTTGGGCAAAAAGAAATAACAGATGGAACAGAGATATAGGAAGAGCTCTTATACTCATACATCCATCTACTTATGAATACATTAACATCTGACTCACAAATAAAGCATAATGAAATAGTCACAGCAGCATTATCTACTGAAAAGCCTCAATTATGAAATTTTTAGTATGCTACCATTAATAAATATAAGGTCATTTAAAGACTGGGTTTTTAGAAAATTATTGATTCTTTCTGTGCAATTAGGAAGAAGAAAATACTTTTCTGGTTAGCAGATTCAGTTCTGCACCGCCACCATCAATAGTACTCTTGCCATCAGCTTCAGTGGGAAAAGAATTACACTGTGTGTTAGCTCTCAGCAATTACATTGACATTATCAGTGATTTACTGAGTGGTTTTTCAAACAAGTTATCATATGCCAGCTGATACCAAGAAAGTTTGAGTGACAAAGTTCTGATCACAACCATTTGGATAATAAATATCACAACTATTGAGCATTTAAACTCTGACAGCCAAGTCATCAATTAAAAAAAAAAAAAAAAAAGCCTTGAAAAACTCAGTTCTGAGTTCAAATTACTTCCTCTTAAGTCTTCCACTTCTCCATTGATTAAGATTCAGTACATAGCCCTGATTTGAAATTGAACAGTTCAGCTGGGGCAGAGGCTGGAAATTTTCTCCTGTTGATAGGTAGAAGTGGAAATTAGTATTGCTAACACTTTTGGATGGTTTTCAACCCTTTGCTGTGTCAAAATCCTTAAGAATTTAGGCTACTAAAATATGTTTGTTTTTCTGAGCTGCATTTCAGAGACTTTTTAGAACTGCCTTACAGATTCAAGAGGGTGTTGTAAGCCACCAGTTGTAAATCCCTTCTGTCTAAAAACTAATTTAAAAAATCTATGGAAAAATTTTTGTTCATCAAAATCAAACTGTATCTTTTATAATATCTATGTAGTTTCTATTCTGTATTGGTCCGAAGTGTCTTCAGGAAATCATTTTACTCTTGCTTCTACATCAGTTAAATGACATTGATACCAGTTAAGTCACTTCTAATTTAAAGATATTTGAGAATTGTGCTTTAAAGAACATACACTTTCTTTATTTCTCTTTTTTTATTTTAGTTGCAAATTATAAATATCTAACTTTACTCTTATGTACTTCATTTACAGAGGGATCTTGTAAGTTGGTCTGCATTG
Organism: Oxyruncus cristatus; assembly: GCA_013399855.1. Classification (NCBI taxonomy): domain Eukaryota; kingdom Metazoa; phylum Chordata; class Aves; order Passeriformes; family Cotingidae; genus Oxyruncus; species Oxyruncus cristatus. The sequence goes on from VXAY01007342.1 coordinate 2,907,805, forward strand.
TAGGAGAGAGCTGGATTTTTCTCCATCTCTACAGCAGTTTTCCATAGATTTTAACTCTATGTAAATTTCCAAGAGTTCTGATGCATCTTGACATTTTGTCAATTGTACAAGGACGTAGTTGCTCTTTATAAGTCAAGAAAGCAAGTTAAAATACTCCAACACTCTTGTCTTTTTTTCATTTAATTTTTCTTATCCAAATTCCTCAAATACCAAAACCAAGATGAAAACAGATTTAAAAAAAAAAAAAAAAAAGAAAAGAAAAAAAAGGTAAAAAACATAAGAGAACAGAATTCCAAAGGAAACTTTAGACAGGGTCATATTTTTGGTATGCACAAATAATACTGGTTACTAACTTTCATTTTTAAGCAGTTTTTCTCAGTTAAAGATCTTTCAAAAGACAGAATTTCTTACATATTGTGTTAGAAAGGGCTATTTAGACAAGAACAACAACAACAAAATGAACAAGCTACTCAACCTTCAGCAGTAGTTTAAATCGTTATATCGTCTATTTTGAATGATGTTCACCGAGAAGAACATCATTAAGGAAAGGGCAAGGTAAATAATGAATTGCTGACTACTGGCTGCAGAGAAATTAAAAAAACCAGGATTCTACAGGCCAGGGACCCTGCTGCTGCATCATTCAGCTAATGGGCTAAGAGAGTCTGAAGTAACATTAGAGCTCTGTGCTGAGAGATCAGAAATGTAGGAAAAAGAGAAACCAGAACATCCAGGGTAAAATCAGCTGCTGTGTATACAGGCCAGAGGATGTTATTTGGCTGCAGGGGAACTGGTGTGGATCATCATCAGTTTGTACATCAGCCCATTAGCCTCATGCTGGTTAACTGTATTTTTTCAACTGGGAAGTATTTAAGGCCACATGTTTGAGCTAGTTTTCCCCTCCCTGCTAGATTTTCAAGGAGGAACAGGAAGAAATTTAAAGTAAATTAAGAGTAATAGCAAGGTATTGACTTGCTAAAGTAACTTATTGAAGTCTTTTAGATCATATGAGCCTTGAAACCAGAGGGGTAGAGAGAAGAAAATGACAGGTAATGTACTGAAAATGGAAGGTCAACTCAGAACATGGAAAGTTTGGATGAATTTTGAAGTCAGCAGCAAAACCTGTTAAGAGGAACAGGTGTTGCTTGCTAATTTAGCCATGGGTGATACCCAGAGTCAAGTCATGAAATCTTGAAAGACTCACTTGTGTGATCAGAAGAGGCATTCATTGCTTGGTGGAGAATCTGAGGGTGGAGATGAGCAGTACATCTGTGTTAGCCCTTGCCAGTTGTTGCTGAAGAGAGGGGTGGCTCCCTCCTACTGCCCTCTCCTTGCTCCGGCACATGCTCTGGCATTCGTCTGAGCTGGCAGTGAGTTGGATCAAAGAACTTAGACTGGCATAATATTAACACCCCCTTCCCCTGCGGTGCAGATTGTACCAAAGAGCTGGGGCACCATCTTGGAGGAATTTTGAAGGCTGTGTGTGGGTAGTAGTGCCATTTTTGAAATAAGCTTCTCCCCACCGTTCAGAGCATACAGATGACCAGACTTCCTTACAAAACAGCTTGCCATCCCACATTTTCTGCTCAAACCCTCTGCGCTGCTGTAGTATGAAACTGGAATATGTGGAGAGTGTGTGGAGAATTGCAGAGCGGTGCGTGTGGATGGTGATGTGGTTTGATGTCCTTCTGCTGGTCGGCCACACTTCAAACCTCACCCCCACCGTCACATTAAACCATGTGGTAATCTGGATGGCTTCTAGAAGTACATTTTCCTTTATGCTCTCCTTTTCTTTTCTCATTTATGTCTGCAAAAAAAAAAAAAAAAAAAAAAAAAAATTCCTTGTCTCTGAAAAACATAACACTGAATTGGTGCAGCCAGAATCTGTTTGGAGAGAATCCAGCATCTTCTATAAACAGTTCAATTTTACCATATTTGACACAAGTGTCTCTAAATAATAGAAATATTTTGCTTTCAAATATTATTTTGGCCTTTGACCAATGTTCTATTTTATGGCTAATCTCTGCCACAATGTTTTTGACCTGCTATGTCCTGATCTTTCTTTCAGAAGAGATAAACTTCTAAAAATAGTTCTTTATCTTCCCAAGACTCATTTATAACTTTACAGCAGATTAAAATTTCACTGATGAATGGAGAACTGCTGATGGAGATGAGCCAACACTAAAATACCCAATCTCACTTGGTATCTTCCAAGTATTTTCCTCTTCAGCACAATACTCTGATATTATTTCTGCTCAATGACCTGCATGTCATGATTCTGTAGTTAAAGACAATGAAATATTCAACAGTTGCATGTAACTGTGGTCAAAGAGAGGACTGATATATCTTTTGGAAGCAGAAGGCTGAACATGGTGTGGAAAAAGGAAAGAAGAACAAAATTAAAAAAGAAAAAAAGCCTCCCAAATAGCCCCAAAATTGTAGTTTGTAGGCAAATAGTCTGTCGATTCAGACAGAATTGAACTAGTCACTAAATGATCTTTAAACAGCGTGACAGAGAAATCGTACTTTTCCTTGAGAAGGTCATAGTAACTTTGTAGTAAAGTCTCTAGTTTATAATTATGTTTACACTACTGTTTATTTGGAAAAAAAAACACAATTGTTTTGAGTACAGAGACTTCCTTGACACACAGGTATCTTCACTGGTACTGCATGTTCATGTCTACTTACAGGCACTTGTCTGCCACAAGATATCTTGAGTAATGAGAGGTTGATTTATTTGTGCTTGATAAGAATTGCCTAGAAAATTGTCAGTCTCACACGAACAATTTACCACAGGGTAAACAAGGGTGTGAAAACAAATTATATTGGTTCTTTTCTGTAAGTCCACCTAAAGGGGGTTTAAAAGCAGGCTGTAGAGGGACTTCTCAGAAGGGCAAGTAGTGATAGGACAAGGGGGAATGGCTAAGGGTGATCGATTTACATTAGATATTACAAAGGAATTCTTAACTATGAAGGTGGTGAGGCACTGGAACAGGTTTCCCGGAGAGACTGTGGACTTCCCATCTCTGGAGGTGTTCAAGACCAGGCTGGATGGGTTTCTGAGTAACCTGGTATAGTGGAAGGTGTCCCTGCCCATGGCAGAGGAGTTGGAATTAGATGGTTCTTAAGGTCCCTTCCAGCCCAAAGCATTCTGTGATTCTATGATTCTACAATTCTATGTATGAATATACATCTATGATGTAAAAGTTTCAGGAGAAATTTATCTTGATGTAGGAAAAAATTACATTCACTTTGCTAGTACAGTCTTTTTTTGAAATTTACATAGTCTTGTGATTAATACACTACACTCAAGATAAGGCTCCTCCTACTTTTGTCCCCTTCTGTCCATGTTCATATGGCTTCCAAATGATGCTCTATACCTGGAAGTACTTACCAATCTGGCAGCACACCTTTGCCTGAAAATCTCTCCCTAATTGAGCATCCCATATTTCTAACATCTCTTCAAAACCTCTATAAAGCCTTTGCTTCAGACAGAATTCAGAATTGAATGCCTCTCTTGTAAAGAAACCAAAAACCTTCATCACCAGGCAAAGAGAGTTTATCAAACTCCTGCTGCCTGTAACCTGACAAGCCCCCAGCTAAGCTCAGGACTCAAAGGTAAAATGTTGCCATGTTTATGCACGGAATGATCTGTCTCCTAGAAACTGTAGATGTGTAAAACATCTATAGCCTATATGTTGAGGGAAAATATTGTGAACTATATTCGCATTTGACACAGGCAGGCAAACATCTATTGACTCCAGTAGAACTAAATCAATTTACTTCAAAACATTTTTATTTTATTTTGTGTTATCACAGAATCACAGAATATGTTGAGTTGGAAGGGACCCACAAGGATCATCGAGTCCAGCCCTCAGCCCTATACAGGAACATCCCCAAGAGTGCCTGAGAGAATTATCCAAACACTTCTTCGACTCTGTTAATGGAGTTAAGGTTCTGTGCCTGTCAACTGCATCACTGTGGAACAACTATTTCCTTTTTATCAACTCAAAAAATAGCAACCATTTTTTTCCCCTACCTTGGTATTTTTGCTCTGTTACCGACTGAAAAACTTCCAATGTCATCTGTCTCTCCTTCTGAACTGCAACATTTTTATTGGAATTTGTTGCACTCTCCTCACCCTTGCCCCTTCCCAAAGTATATACTCCTTTCTTACACTATAAAAAACACACATGTTTTACACGTAGTCGTTTAAAGCATAAATTTTCAAGGTATTTTAAAATGACAAGTCATTCAAATGCTTATTTCGGAGAATCTTTTCATTAAATTAGAAGATCCGTGTCCAAGAACATTGCCGTGTTCCCTTCCCCCTGCCTGACTTGATGGAAATGCCTGAAGATAATTGGTTTCTAAAAGGTAAGAAAGTACTTGAAACTCGATCTACTGCCAACAGAGGTAGGTCCTTCAGGTAGCTGGAGAGGCTTTGCTAATGAGATACTACTTCAATCATTTACATTTCTTTGGTGGTTATTTTCTTATGCAAATGAACAGACTTTTCACCACATAGAAAGGGGCAACAACTGACTGTTAAATGAATTGCCTCTCGCTTAATGAAAACATCCAGCTTCCTCTTTCTTATGAGTTTACAGAAGGTTATTTGTTTGGATTATTATAATCCACACTACTTTGATGTTCACACCACACTGGGGTTTAGAGAAAAACGCTCTTATCTGTAATTGCAACTGCAAAGTTCCTCCCTTCAGAGAAATACCACTACATTTTAATCAAAGGATGCAAAGACGAATATGTTATCTACAACATCATGAAGGCAGCCTAGGATATCCAATGGCTTTTTGCCTTTTTTTTTGCTTTTTTTCCAGTGAGGAAGCAAGCCACCTTAAATTTCTTTAGAGATATTGAAAGGAAGGAGGCAGGAAATGTCTAAAAAAAATTAAAAGAGGAACTGTTTGCGTGTTTTCACTCATTCAATTAACATACTAACAGGGTATAACCCTCAAAGCAGTTAAGTGAAAGGGACAAGGTAATGGTATTTTAAGCTCTGTAATTCTTTTTCTTTAAGAGGAAGCAGGCCTTCAACCTGGGGAGGTGGTGAGGAAGGGAGTAAACCACAGCAGTTAGACCAGTGGGGAGCTTTCATCATCTCTCCTGGATTAAACACAGAAAAGAAAATAATATCCCTAATTCCCTTTTACAGTTTAAAAGAATGACAGAGACAGTGAAGGCCTGCAAGGTAACTGCAGTGTGGTAAAAGCAAATGGTTAACTGCATGCAAATGTAGTGTTAAGCTTTAATTTGTCTCTTTATTTCTGTTCTCTCACTATCTAAAAGCTGCTGCTACTGCTACCAGGCATCAGGAACACGATCCTATTTTCTTTGATGTCACAAAAGATCAATCTGAACTTTCCTTAGCCTCTAGCTATGTTGAATTCTGTAATGAAGAGTTAATCTATGCACAATTTGAAGGTTGAAATTATTCTTTCTTCTATCATTAGTAAAGGTGTAAATCCTCACAGATATTCTTGGAGATGCTTCCTTACAACCCATCATGGTCTGTTGAGGATTATTTCTAGGTTTTTTTTTTTCTCAAAGCAAAACACTTCAGACCTCTGCAAATATTTACTGGTTAAAGCTCAAAGACAGACACCAGATGTTTGAAGAGGGTAATTTTTTCCTCTCAGTCGTAAGGCGCTCACATGTCTATAAAAATAATTTGACTTATTTTCTGCAAGTTTATTTATCATTTACCAATAACCATTTCTTGTGGTACTTGTAATGACATCAAGCAAGATCTATTCCCACTGAATTATGCATTGCATATTAGAAGTTAGCCTCCAGTCACAATGCCATTTCAAACAGTGCACTGTAGTATCTCATGCATTTTCATTGGACACTGTTTGTACTTTCATAGCTCAAGCATATTTTTAAATGTTTCTTCCACTTTATCATCTCTCAACTTTTATTACAAAGTGCTAAATATGCTTATAACACTGCTAAGCACACGTCCGCATCAGCTGAAGAAATTTGTGAGTGACTAGTCACCGTATACTGCTGATAGGATGGATATTGTGAAATATGTCAAACTTGACACCATTTTCAGCTATTTGCTTTACTTATTATTTACATGCTCAATTAAGATAAAAAACCTCAATGTGTTATAAACATTCTCTTCCAGAATGAGTCATTCTTCTTTTTTTAACTCTGAGAGGACATACGAAGACATCTTGAAAGCTCTACTTCCAGTAGCACAGGAAAAAAAATATGAAAAAACAATATCTAAGAAATATTATTTGAGAATAATTAGAAGTTATCTCCATCCAGCTCAAGTTATTAACTCTCTATGAATAGAAATAAAAACATTTCATGAAAATTGTAACCTCAGCTTGTCTGTATTACTTTTTGCAGTCAGGAGGGAGTTCTTTTTTGATTCTCACTGTTAACAAAGGAGTATGAATAATGGGAAACTTCAGCAACTATGTCTGTTCTGGCAAAAGCTGTGTGTTTATATCACAGTCAGTAGCTTGAGCTGGTTTTGTGAAGGATATTAAGTCCTATGTGAAAAGCATAGCTTTAACCTTAGCTGACAATAAGCACAAACTCTTATTGCTACTAGAATTTTAAACAAAGCAAGCCAAATTAGTTAGCAGCATTTTAAAAGTGAAATGTGGTGAAAACATTGTGAAATAACGTAATGAAATAACGGGAAAATATTGGAGAATTAATGGATAAGGTCGGATTTGTGCATTGATTAGCACAAAGGAGTTCAAAACCACTGGGTTTCATCCAAATACCAGCATTAAGTAAGAAGTATAATGAAAAGATTCTTTCAGTAAGATACATATCCATCTTTATCTGAACCTCTTGAACTCATTCAACTCTAATCAAAATAACAGTAAGAGTTGACTTTATTTATTTCTTGCTTCTAATTGAAGCAAGGTTTTTCCTTATGAAAACTACCATTCCATGGGAATTTAGACAGATCTTTTTTCAGTACCGTTCATAACTTGTAAGTGAAAAAATCTACCTAAAATATCAAAAAGAAGTTTAATTCAGCATAAATTATAAATTAAAAGGTTAAATGTAGGTGCAGTTCCAATTTGGAAAAATTTGAATAGATTTAGTACCTTGACTGACTTTCATCTTCATGCAGACAACTATCTATCAGATGACAAAATTTATTTTGGAACTCCTAAAATACAAAAATACATACATGCAGCTTCTCAAGTTGTTTCAATTTAGTGCATTTTTAAACGAAGTGTACTTATAAAATAATTTCCCACAATTCAAAGTACCATTTTACTGTTGATGGTAATAGAAACGCATTACCCATGAAAAGATTCAATTCTAACTGGTTTTCAGATCATATAGTGCAACACTTCTGTACAGATGTACATTTTAGATTATTATATTCATAAAATAGTATTTGTGAAACACCTCTTAAAATGCATGAGGCAAATTGCAACAAAAATTAGAAGTTTTCTACTCTGCCATCAGGGCTACTTAGCCGACTATCCATAGCATAAGTGCCATTGCTCCATTACCTCTGGACAACTACTGGAGTAAATACTAATACTACTCATAAAATAAGAAATTATTGAATATAGTAGAGTTACATTTCTGGTTCTATATGCATTTACTTTTTCAGAAAAGCTACTCAAACATGAGCCCCCACTCTACTTATGGGTGACTTACAGTCCAATTTAGGACAGCATCCCCTACTCTTCACTGGAATGCTCAAATGCTGGTGCATCACTGCTGCTGACGGCCTTGTATACGTCCAGGCACTTTGATGTCCTGCCAAAGAAAAAGAAGGCAGCCTAGTTTTATGTAACTGGTCGTATGAATGCTCAGTGTGCTCTGAGTCTTTTGAGGATTATCTTTTCTAGCCCAGGTGTGGGTCATGGACCTCTAACTGTCAGGGTCTGATCTGAGCTTAAGACAAGGAAATTCAAACACAGCTGGAGAAGGTGGGTGTCTGCATGTTGGTGCAAGGAATGTGAATTTCCAAGAAATAATGATAGTGGGAGGAAAATACCAGGCATATTGACTGCTGACAGAAGTCACATTGGTGCCAAAACTAAGAAAGAAATAGTCAAGAGCAGGCATTCTTCTGAAGCTGTTATAAGGCTGCCAACTGAAAGGGAATGCATGATATCTGGGACACTGGAAACCAGTGTCTCTATGGCAGACAGCTTTCAGCAAATTAACCGTCTTCAATTTAGGCTATCAGTATGTTACATATTGACAAGGCACATTTTTCCTCTGATCTCCACCCTCTTTCAGAATTTGTATATTGTATCCTCCTCCCTCTCCACAATTTAATAGCTCATGTTGTGTGTTGATATATGTGGCAGGCAGAAATGAAGATTAACAAAAGAATGCTCTGTTTTTTTGCCCAGAGGAAAAAAACCCCACAACAACAAAACAATTAATTCATTTATAAAAGTAGGAATTTCTTGGTACAGAATGATTAATCATGTTAACAAAATAGCAGAGGCAGATTTTCAGACTGTGTCTGGATTCAGCCATGGAAGAATATAATGTGTTGACAAAGAAACCAAAATTGCAAGATTTTCATCTGTACAGACTCATTTCTTGTCTTATAGACATCATTTGCTAAAATTTTACTTTTTTAATCTGACATTACTGCTAAATATAAAAGACATAATGCTCTTATCCCTGAACCAAGCAAAATCACAAGGATTCAGAAATGCAGATGAATGCTAAAAAAAAAACAGACTGAGAGGGAGGAAGAAGAGAGGAGAAGGAAGGAATAGTTATCCAAACTAACATATGCAAACGAAACATATGGTTGAGCCTGCTTATTCCACAAGCAATATACTCATTGAGGATGACTCATAAACACATGAAGTATAGTACTTAGTACAATGTAAAATAACAAAACAGACCCTAAAACTAGTATCAGTGTAAGATGTTTATACTAAAAAGTATAATCAAAAGCTTAAAAGTTCTTTATATTTTTCATAAGTATATGCTTATCTACAAACATACAAGTTCTTTTTTCATCTTCTTTTCTTCTCTTGTAAGGAAAAGAAGCAGTAGCTGTAACCACAGTGATACATGATCTCATCTCTAGTCTGCAGAAATTCTGAGTTGCTTTTTTGAATAAAGGCTAAATTTTTAAAAAAATTTAAAATACGACAATGTATGAGTTAACACACAAGTTCACAAAGTGGAAAGACTTTCATATTAATAAAACCAGCATAACCAAGTTTGAAGATCTATGCAGGGATATTTAATCTGTCCAAAAATCAAAACATCGTGAAATTATTTGGTGAAACTCTAAAGTTTACAAAATCTTTCTGTACAAAAAAACTCAACTGTCAGCTGAATCTGAAATCTCTGGTCTGTAACTGCCTATATAAAGTGAACAAGATGTTGGGTATTTACTGCTGGATTTTAGCCAATAGCTGTCATCCTAACATAATGCCAGAACATGGTCAGGCCCTAAAACCAAATCTTGACATCAGCATATTTTTCTAGGCCTGACAGTGTAGACATATGCTTACACTTAAGTCATGAGGATGCTCCCCAAACTTAGAGCAGAGAAAAATGCTTCCTACACTATAACAAATGGCACTGGTTGCCCAGAAAGGGCAGGACATTGCCCCCCCAGTTTCTGAGCGATACCTATGACTTCAACTTTTGACTTCTTTTCTCTGTGGACAAGATAAACAAGGATTCTTTCCAGTAAGGACAGACTCTGGAAAATATCTGCCTCTCAGTCTTGATCACCTCATCTCCCCGTGACCACGATGGAGGGGGCTGAGACAGCATCAATCCTCCTCCCACCCCACCCCGGCACAGGGAGTGTTCAGCTATCTGTACTGTGTTTGCTGATAAAGCAGCCATTCCCCATTTCCTCCAGGTGGAAATGTCCCCTGGGTCACATCTGGCCTATCAACTGTAATTGGACTATCTGCTGGTTTGCATAATCTAATTAGCCACCCTCTTCACCTTCCCTGCTAAAGAGAGCAAAGACCTTTGCTCAACCTTTCACATTGACAATTTAACTCATTATTAAAATAGAGCCACACAGCGACTCCTCTACCTTTTCCCAGTCTATTTTCTCTTTCCCCAAATGTTCATTTTGTTCCATAATTGTTACTATCTATCCTCACCCTGAAAGCCGAAAAGAACGCAATCTCATTGATCATTTGTCTTGCTACCACGAAATGCACAGAGGCAAAGGGAAAGAATAGCAGAATAAACCTGTAGGAGACAAACATATACTACCCTGCCAGAGAGCAGATTTAAAGCACTTGGGTGGGTGAAGTTAAACGCAGAGAGCCCTTAGAACTGAAGTGAAATACAAAGAATTCTGAATTCTTAGAAAGATATATTTGACTATGATTATATTCAAACCAAATACAATTGCATCCATTCTGCAAAATACCTATATTAAAAAACAGTTCGAAGGGTCTGAAATGTTTACCACATGACAGTGATGGTCCTTTAGATGGTCCTTTGGATGCTCTCTTCAAATAACAGAATTAGAAATCTGGGGAGAGAGAGTAGCCTTTCAAAGAGAAAAGGATTCAAAATTGCTATTTTATTCTAACTGAGAAGAAATCTTAGACCGAATTTTCACCAGATGATGTAATAAAAGGAATGGGGGTGCAGTATAGGTGTGCTGAAACTATACTCTTATGACAAAGCCTTGCAGTCCTGTCTGAATACAGAGCACATAGGGGATAATGCTTGCTAGAACATTGCAAATCCCCCACTCATGAAGCAAACTGTAGACTAGATACAACAGTGCAGTGGCTTAAGGGAGATTGAACCACATTACATGTTATGATGTGACCTTATAGAGATTAATGTAAATTTTTTTTGTTCAATGCTTTATGAAACCATGTGGGGTTTGAATAATACCGGTGTTATTAAATTAATACAGGAAAGCACTCAAGAGCTCAACAATAACAACTATTTTTGTGATTAGAAGTGGATTTCAAAACATATTCCATGGAAAGATCATTGAAATGTCTTATGCTACTGGTAAACAAGGAAAGGCTATAGGGCCAAATTCTCCATTCATTTGCAGCAACTGTAGGTCATTATTCTCTGCTAAATGGACAGTTGGCCTCTCTGAAGTTTGATGACTTTTTTTATCTCATGGTAACTTTTTTTTATCTCATGATAACTTTTTTTAATCTGCCTGGTCCTCGGTGCCCAGAGAAGATATAATTAGTTTTTTAATTCTAAGTTGGATGGCTGGCATACACAAATAAAAAATGCTTTTAATAAAAAGTGTTCTCCTAGCCAATTCTATATATTGGAGGAAGGTGGATGAGTATGAGAAACAAATTTAACCAGGTTCCCTAAAGGGTTATCTACTGCTTATTTTAATCTATTTGATTTTCCATAAGTTGCTGACCACTGCCTTACATTTTCCAAGGTATGGAAAAGTTACTTTAAATAAACATATATATATATATATCCATTTGTGTANAAGTCTCAAAAAAAAAAAAAAAAATCACTCTTTCTTTTTCTTTCCCTGAGTGCTATTTGTCTTATTATGAAGTAGAAAATGGAACTAGCTTGTCTCAGCTTATTTCAGAAACAGTGGTTTACTTTTGCACCCAGGAGAAAGTGAAGACTGGTAGTATTCCATAACAGAGGTGTTGATAAGTCTCTTGCAGCAATCTAGATTTGTGGGACTTAATTCTTCCGTGTTGGTACTTAAAAATATTTATGACAGTTTGGCAGATGCTTAATTTGGCCAATAACCAAACTCCTCTAATCCGCAACATCAGAATAAAGAGATGTTTGCAGTTCCTGTCAAGGTCACCGAAGCTCTGCAGGATTCATAGAAAAGTATCACCCTCCATATGTACCTACCTTACTCTTAAGCTTTACTAAAGGCTGCTCAGCTTCTTACTAAATGCGCTAAGAAGTAAAAGCAGAGGAGTGTCCATAGAGAGATGTACAGAAAAAACTGGCTGCTCTTAACATGTCTGTTTGCCATTAATGGCCCTTTATTTTGTTAAAAACATGCTTCTCTCTGGCTCCTTCTTGGCTATACTATTGTGTCCAAAGAACAAACAAGAAGATAGGACAACAATTTCCCCATGCTTAGGTCCATTTCTTCTTCATCCACTGTAGAACTTGGTCTTAAATTTGTCTTTGGCTAGACCAGGAGTAGTAGGAAGGAGAATGGACCACAGCATTACCCCTTCAGCTGGCCAGCTGCAGAGGAGAAGAACACGCATGCTGCCCTTGACACTGAAGATCTCATGGATGGCGGGTGCATTGAGAAACACAACACATACCCACCTCCTTACAGTCAGAAGGTAGTGCTACACGCCCTAAGGACTTTTTGTTCAAAGGCACAATCTTCTACTGTTTTAAATTCTTGACATTTTCTCAAGAAACATTGAGCAGTAACTCTGAATTACTGACAAATTCAGAATAATGTCAAAAGCTAAGAGAACCCCAAGCCCATTTCCTCTGACTCACAAATCTGCATATATAATGAACACCTTTGTTGCTGAAAGGCACTTATCTCTATCTGGTATACCCCCTGTCAACAGAGTATTTCCTAATATTCTAAAATAAAAATAAGAGCTAATCTTTCACTCTATTTTCCCTTTTTCTTCCTCTTGAAGCAAGCAACCAGAGAAATGGCTTAATTAGCATAAATATTTCTTATCGGATTGGTGTACTGTAAGTCGATACATACAGTCATAAAATGTTTTATAGGTATAAATACATACATAAATTATATAGATATATACATTATATAGATACAGTAGATGGATGTACACATGCATGCACCTGACCTGGAGAAAGTGAATTTTAAAAAATAAGGTACTGTAAATGTATATGAATCAGTTACAGAAAATTGAAGTAGTTTTGCATTTTGAGCAGGGATGTATGGGACAAAGCAGGACCATGAACATGTGTCTCAGCAAGGCTGGTACATGGAGCATTGTCAGAAGTGAAATTGTAGAGGAGTGCTAGCCTGGGTTTGAGAAACAGGCAGTGACTTTCTTACAGAGATTTTCCTAGGATGAGCTGACTATGAGTCACAGCAACTCCTACTCTAGAGGCAGCCCTCATGAGCCAGCTAGAGTTTTCTAACCCTGATCTGGTTTTACATGGACGTACAGCATTACCTATGGAATATTGGACTCTGCGGACATTTTTATATGGGTTAAAAGCAAATTCATCAGCCTAACTCTCATAACAGTTCTGGGTTTAGTAGTTAAATCAGTAGTGGTGATGCTTCAGCATCTCAGTGGTGACCCACGTGGGGGAAAGTTGTAATGTTGCAAGGAGCGCTTCTTGTATGGGGCAAGTTTGCAGGCAAGTTAGGACCTATGCCACATCTCTCTAGCTCAGTGTCTAAGTTGGAAAGACACTAATTTGATTTTTTATCTTCATTCTTAAGGCAGGAGTTTCATGACCATGCTAGCTGAATGGAGTTTTAGGTGTATATGGAAATTATAGGCACAACCTGAATACAATTAGATCTTTAAATAAGAATAAGAGCAAAGTAAGGACTAAACACCGGAAAAACTTTCTGCTTTTGAAAAACTGAAGATACAAGATTGTTTTTTTAGGTGACTGCCTAACTTGAAACTACACAAAAACTATTTCTGCATTTCAAATGAGGCACTAGACTAGGTTGAATGGTAGTTTCTTATTTGGATAAATTTATATCACTTTATCTATTTGCAACATTGAACATTAATGTATCCTGTCTCGATTGTCTTTCCTCTAGTAAGGGCTCAGTCAACCTGTATTTCAGTCAAAACATGAATAGGTACTGGTATTCTTGTTACTGCCAAGGGAAAAAAAAAAAAAAATGAAAGAAAAAGAAAATAAATTACCTGCTCTTTTGTGACCTGGGCACTCTCTCTTTGGTTTACATTTCTGAATGAAATTATGCAGTTATGGCAAGGTCTAAACAGCCATCTTCCATCATATTCACTAAGTGAATCAGACTTGTATCTGATCCTGAAGCACAGTTGTTCTGATTGCGCATTGTGTGGCGTTTGTGACGCATGACTGAACGCTTGCTTTTTTCATCTTTTCCCTGTTAGCAGCCTGTTCTCTTGTTAACTCTTTCTCAATAAGACATGTGTAAGGTCCTTTCCTGGAGGAAAAGATGAAGTCAACCAGATAGTTATTGCAGTTACAGTTCAGCCACATTTAGGCGTTCAGCACCTTGTTGACTCAGTTGCGGTAGTACAGATTTTCCCACACTGTTTACTTGACACTTGTGAGTCCAGCCTGTACCAACTTCTATTGTATTAAGCAAACACTCCTCCTGCACTAAAATTCCACTCATTGTTAGTGCTAAAGCAACAGGATTTTCTCCAGTTCTCAGACAGCAGAACCTGTTGTTATAAGAAAACTCTCTCAAGATGGAATCTGAAAAGAATCATATGACCCAGAAAAGGATTAGCCTTCAGGAAGTCTTTGGGCTTTACCATTTTGTGAAGGCATCCCCAGAGAGAGCAGAAAATAATAAAGTAAAACATATTTCTGGACTGAAGCCTGCTCCACAATAGATCATATGTACTTTCAGTTGTGCGAAAAAAGAACATGTAATGGTTACTAAATAAGACTATGACTTAGGCAAGGGAGATTGTGGTGATTTAACACAAGTGAGGTCAATAAACTTGAATAAAAGAACATTTTTCCTAAAGGGAGGAAACAAAACCATCTTTGTGAAAGTAACTGCAATTTTTAAAATACAAGGCAATTACATCACATATTGTTACACAAGCAACCCCTACTGCTTAAATAGTCATTGATGATTCCTTCTCAGAGGAGATTTCTGTTCTTTTAAGTTAATTTCCATTTTATTCAGAACATAAAATGGATGTGTTGTCATTCAAATTTTTGTAGTCATGCTTATGAATTTAAAGTCTACTTAGAGTACTTAGACATAGGCAGATCTGCTAATCAGACAAAGCTAAGATTTCTTTTTACTGTAAAGAGATGACTGCTTTTTTCTCACTGATGGAGATCGATACTGTAAGTTAAACAGTTTTATAGAATACTATACTTCAAATATAAATTGCAAATAGAAAATAACAAAGCTCTAGCAGCAATTACGGAGAAAGAAAGAAAGAAACAGATACCTTTATATAAAAGAAAATACACAGTGTTTTTTTGATAGAGAGAAAACATCACATATATCTACAATACAGGGCATTTCTCATACCACCAAAAACTTTTCATCAACATCAGCACTTTTTGGAAATTATTACTGGCCCAAAAGAGGAGCCTGCTGTAAGAAGCATGAAAGTAAAAGCTGTGGCACTCAGTCATTTCCTGGATTTAAACGTATGGGATGGAGCAAGCTGCTCTGAGAAGGCTGGAGACTGGTCCCCAGCTCCCTTCATTTTCACTCTGGCAGGCAGCACTACCCACCATACAGATATGTGCTGAGAAGGGGCACGGCAGCACCAGGTGTATGTAGTAAATATCTTATTGTCTAAAGCTGTAGTGTGGCTTTTCCTTCTCACTCAGCATCCACAGGCAGCTCTTCACCTGGTTTCTGCCAGGTTTCTGTGCTGGCCAGCCCTCCCTGAGCAAATGGCCTGGTGACAGGGCCTCGGCCACTCTTCCACTTAGCTGGAAGAAGGGACCAGGCAAGGCTCCTCAGCACCAACAAATTGGATGTTATTATCCCAGTGAGGCTGTGAAAAAAGCTCAAAGAAACCAGGCCAATCTAAATGGGAGCATGGGAACTGAGGAGTTCAGCTCTCTCCCTGATGCTGGCACAGTCTTCCACCCTCATGGCAATTTCTAAGGCAGGTGCCATGCCACAAACCACTCCTCGAGGAGCTCTACAAGCTCACCAGAAGTATTTTTGTGGCTCTTCTTCATGGTTCTACTAAGTTAACTACAGCAAAGATAAAATTACTTAAGGGAGGAGACAAAGATCAGATTGCATTCTCTTTGCTCTCTCGCTTCCCTAGTTTTAATGATATTCTTCAATTTTATTTCATTTTTTAATCCCCTGAGAATCTCCTTGCAGACACAATTAACACAGGCCATACAGAAAGTTGCTGTACTTGTACGTGTGCTCCTACTCACCCTGTGGCCAATGGCCCAGCACAGCTCCAGCTTCTGGTCACCCTTCAGGCAGATGAGGTATGAAGTGCGCAGCCCCCAGGCCCCACCTTGCCCAGAAGAGCAGCTTCCCTTTCTTTCCACTGGCCAAGGAAGAGGGCACACTTTGTACATACCACTTAGAACAGCTTTGGTTGATACTTAAATGTCTAGATATAATCTATACTTTTGATTTTATTCTTTGAAATCCTACTCAAAGCCTAAAGATTCTCTTAGGGCAATTGTGTTCATTTTTATACCTATAAATAAGTTTATATTACTCACCAAAAGATAGGAATTCAATTTTCTTATGCCACTGTTTTGAAGGTATTCAAAATGATTCACATTATAAATCTTATTGAAGGATACATGCCTGGGGTGTGGTGAGGGTATACAGAAACCAGCAGGGTAAGAGGAAATGTAGCTAAAATAAGCAGATGGGTGGACAGATGGGCATGATAGGAAGAAATAATATTAATCTGCAAAATAGATAATAAAAGTCTCAGGAAAAAAATGAAAATGAAAAAGTGATGGTCAAAATATGAAGAACGAGATAGTTTACTCTGTAAGCTAGCAGGGATTCGAGGTTCCTGCTGCAGAATTTTCACTTCTTTTTAACAGTTGCTCAAATTTGTTAATGTAAAAAGAACATGTTTCCCATATACAATACTCAGTTGTGAATGGGTATATTTGCACTAATTAAGTATAAGACAAATCTTTCCGAAATACTTTGGCTTCTCTAGACTTAGGTTAGTCTATTGAAGTGTTTGAAACATTGAACTCAGTGGTGGAGGGGTGGGGGATGTGTGTGTGTTCATATATTCAACAATTGTAAAAGTCACATGATTTGTTATAGTGCACTAATGTGAAAAGTAGATCCCCTGCCCCTATGGCAGAAAGGCTATATCCAACTAGGAATTGCAGGTCTCTGTGGATATGGACTTTCAGCTTTCTTTGGAAGCTCACATATATCAGATTTGGTGTCCCTGAAGGATCAGTTAAGTTTAGCTAAAGGATTTGACAGTAGTTATGATTCTTTTATAAGAATGCATTAAAAATATCTAAGGATATATAATCTAAGTAAGCTTTTATGGGCAGAGAGGTCAATTTTTCATCCTTTTCAATACAGTACTGGTTAGCAAAAGAAATCTCCATGGAAGCATTGGGCTTTATGAAAAAAAATGGTGGATGTCTTATGTATTATATAGAGTTAACTTTAAATGAAAATACATTCATAACTGCTCTTAATCTAATTTTCAATTTTGCTGGCCAAAGGAACTCAAGGACTTTTAGAAGTCAATGGATAAAATATATTTCAAAATAGAATAGACTCATCTATGACAAATGAAAATAAATTTGGAAATCTCTTGGGATCTCTGAAAGAATGTAGTAACTGCGTCCACTTCTACTTGGTTCCATTGTTCAGGTTTTATGGTATGGTTATACAAGACAACTAATAATTCACCAACAGTAATGAATGGTATAGTTAAATGAAGCCATCCAAAACCCTCGCTCCACCCAAACCCATCTAAGACACTTGAACATTGCAGAATATTGCTAGACGCATGCCTGCACAATACTCTGTTTAAATCACAGCGGAAATGGATGTTACAGCTAACGTAGTACTTAGCAAGCTTGCATATGTTATTAGTGCTCCTCTGAGCCATGTCTTAATAAGTACCCACTTTAGGATTACTGTCCCTTTACCCTCCAATTAAGTCCTCTAATACTGAATGCTAGGAGAAGCAATTCTTTTTCTTGACACTAGTAGCCATGTTGCTGCATTTCCTCTCATTTAGCTCATATTTTGGCGAATAAAGGGACCAACATCTCCCTTATTTTTCTTCCTTAAGGCAGGACAAAGTATATGAGTTGACTTAAATGCAAGTTTTGTAAATATGATAAATGCAGTAAACTTACATTTGGAATATGGTGAACAAAATGCTCTACTTTGCTATGTAATTTTTAAAAGCTGTTTAGAACAAAAAGAAGGGTTTTGCCTGAAAATTTGCCTTATTTTTCTAACTAACCATTTCATTTAATAGAAGACATTACCGCTCTTCATAAGCCTTGCCCAGGTAGTTTTCATTACTACAGTAACCTGCTCCTTTCTGACACAAATATATTTTAATAATCCAGCTTTAATTGGCACATACACATCCATTAAAAATGTATCATACCAAGAACTATGTAACTGCTTTCAAGTGACAAAAGTCTCTACTAAACTGGAAGCATTCAGGGTTATCTCTGTGTTTATTTTTGCATTTTATTTACATTTTAAAAAATTCTTTCTTTTCTTTTCTTTTCTTTTCTTTTCTTTTCTTTAATTAATAATTCTGCATCAGATAATTTCTATCTGTCTTGGCAGATATACAAACCTGTCAGATTTTATCCAGGGACTTGAAGGAGATTCGCACAGAGCTGGAAGGAGATCAGGCAGAGACAGATTGTCTTTTTGTTGTTCTCCTGTTTTTCATTCTCTATTCCCCACATTTCCTTCTTTTGCTTTTTCCAAATGGCTTCCTTTCCCTTTCAATTCTTTCACTCCTTGTGGAGTGACTTCTGCACTTTCCCAATCATCCCTGCTTTTCTATGCAATCATCAACACTACTGCCTCTGTAGCATATGGTCAGATACACAATGATAAGTTACTCTCAAGGAAACAGTCAGAAAATAAAGGGTGTAAAGAAAAATTTATTGCTAGGCTTCCACCTAGGCCAAATTGCTTCAAATGCAAAAGGAATGGACCAGTAGAAAATGACATAATAATGTAATTTGTTGAGGTGAATTATGAAAATAATGTTGGGTTGGGGAAGATGAAGATAAGTAGACTGCATGTGTATTAGCACTCCCTTTGAGCAGGCATGTACATAGGCTTTGTTCCTTGGACAAAGGAAAAAATAAGAAAGATCAAACACAGGACTGGTACCCCAGGTAAAGATTTGATAATACAAAATACACCTTGAGAAATATTTCTGTTTACAAGTGTTTTCTTGCTTCCTCTTTCAAAAGTATATACTAGTGTAGACATCTTTAGTCTGATAACAACAGTCAGTGTTACCCTGTCCCACAAGTTTAACTTCCTCAAGGCTAAATTCCCCTTACATCCTGGCTTATCTCTGAAGGATTCACAGGGAAGTACAAGACGCAACAGGTTTTTACTCCAAAAAATTCCTCATTAAAATGGTGAGAGGACAACATAATAGACGAGTATACACATGCACATTATAACCATGCTATGGATTTTAAAATTTTAGCTGTAGAAGTATAAAGCTGTACTGAGAGGACACTCTCAGTACTGATAGTGGTATAAAACTTGTGCATGTCATGCTGCCATTAAAGCAATTTTCTTCTCAAAAATGGCTGTAAAATCAAAACTCAGTTTGCTTATGTTAGCAGAGATCAGCTTTATCACTTCATAATACTATTTACAATCATACACCTCTACTAATGCGTAGTACTTATCAACATATGACTTATATAAAGATGGATATTTCCTCTTTCCTTCTCCGGAACCAGCTAGCTGCAGATATGTAGATACAGGTATATTAGTGAACACCTCTAAAAGTCCCATATGCATGTGACCTGTTTCATTGTAACATGGGATAATGGTATGTTCTGATATTCGTGTGACTTTATACTTCTGCACTGATTTAAAGACAAGGAACATGTTGCTGTATAATTTTCACAATTAAAAGTAATCTCCTCTGTGTGAATCATTTCTGCTACTCAAAATAGTGAGTCTTTTCTCGTCTATTATGAAACTCTTTTCAATGCAGATGAGCTTTAAGTATTTCAAAATAACAATCCAAAGATTGGTACTGGCAGCAAATCTTTTTGTAAAACTCTGTAAAACTGTTCTCTCAGTGACCATGATATTTCTCTTCTGTTACCAATTGGATGAGAGATGTCAAATTCTTGTCCCTTTAATATCAATCACTGAATTGAATAAGATGCTTGTCATGTTTATTTAGGGTCTACTATTTATATTTATTGTAAATCTACAAAGGAGTAACTGCTAAAATGATCAGAAGTGTATGCTACAGATAAAAGTCTACTGCCTGGATATAATGCATCCAGAAAGACAGACGTATGCAAAGAACAAATCCCTGATAATATCTGTCAAACTACTGAGATCGAGCAGAAATCTGCTTTTCAGTCTTTCAATCATGAGACTGATTTGTTTCTTGGCTGGAAATACCTACATTTCTTCCTGAAAGATATTGTTTTTCATCCGATTATGAGTGTAGTTAACAATGGTATAAATACAAGAGTAGCTTTCATTCTGGGGTCACTTTTCTGAGTGCAGGAGCAGAGTGAAAGGCAAGATGAATGCTAGATAAGATCAAGTATATTGTTTCAGTTACTTTTTACATGTAATCAATTAGCAAATTTAAAAAGGGCAAAGAAAGCTACACATAGATAAGAATACAGCTGAGAAAAAAAGCAATCAACTGGGGGACAAACTTCAACTTTATAGGCAATTCCTGAACTACTTAAAGGTGGACCAGCTGGAAACTGTACAGTTTTAAACATCATTAAAAGAAATCTTTCTGTCATAAAAGATCCTTCATTGGCAATTACATTGATATCAGCAATATGTTCTATATTTTAATGAGATTAATAAGAAAAATGATTGGTGCTTTTACATGACTTTTAATTACAGCAACTATTAAGCTGATTTTCACACTTTTCCAGAGGATTTTCAATGGCATCCATGAGTTATGTGTTTAAAATAGGATTTCATTCAATATTTTGTTTATGTTGTTCCTCCTTCAGCAGATGTTCCAGTGAGAACACAGTAATCTCAGTGTCTCAGAGGAATCTTCCAGAAGCATTTATTCACTGTATGATCATACATTTCCTGCCTTTTTTCATACCTTTTCTCCAACTCACATATGTTTGATTTCAATTTTTAGGTAACTGAGTTCATTATAGGAAACTTCTAAACCAGAAATGGTCTTTTTAGCCCCATGGGACATTTTTGAATATTGTTCCAGATGTATATTTCAGAAGACCGAAATTCAGAACAATATCAATATTTGGTGACATATTGATCAAGTAACAAGTGTAGGAATTATTAAATGTTTCACACATCTGTTTTTGAAAGCTCACTTACCACACATACCATGCCAACTGGAAGATTGATCCAGTAAAATGGGTGCATTCTGGCCCCTAGACCAACAAAATGCTTAATTGAGGCACTTACTTTGACTTGCAAACAAAGATCACGTTGACCGGTGGTCCAGCAAAACAAGTCTCTGCAGAACCTTAAGATCTTGAAAAGCCTTGTTATGGAAAAGCAATGTAACTTGTACATGTTCCAGGTTATGCACAAATCAAAGTAAATCAAGTCAAGAGTGCTGGACACATTGGAAATTTAACTTATTAAATGACTAGTAAATTTATCAGTGTTAATTTTACAGTTGCACATTTTACATTTTACAGAGTAGTCAACAACAGGAGTAATAGACTGTAGAATACAGCCCCACCAGAAAATAAATTCAATCAATACATACTTCCTTAGGTGACCAAAGCATTGTATAAATCAAATGTTGTATGAACCACAACATACACAGTCCATGTTTTTGAGTAAGCAAATATGAGCAGCAAAACTGAATCACATTAATAGATTAGTTAACATAGGTACTCCATCTCCACTAGTGACCACCAGTAGATAATACTGTGCTTAGGACAATACAGTCTAATACCGTGACATTCCATACCAATTTCTAGCAATCCAAAGGTAAGGAATTTCTTAAGGTGCAGTTTCTATGGGGTCTGGCAGCCTTTGATGTTTGGGTATTTTTTTTCATAAATGTATTTTTGCTCATTTGTAACATATTAACTTTTGACAGATGCATTAATGTTGACATCAACACAATTCAGGAAACCCCTATTATCAAGCTTGTTTGCACAGCCCTGAGAAAAAAATGAACTACAACAGTACTGTTTTTTCAGAATTAAGGTACAAGCTGTAGTGTAGAGACATTCCTTTGAGGCAGCTTCATAAGTTTGCATGGCTATTTAATTTCCTTGCAGATTACATGAAAGAGACGGGAGAGCTGGTTGCCAAACAAAAAAAATCCTTCCAAGGAAAGAGAGGATTTTCACACATTTTGTTATGAGAACGTCACACCTGAAAGGGTTACATTTGGCCTCCAAATCACCTACCCATCCTTTTCCTCAGTAACTCTATAATGCTTTCTTCCACTCTGACATTTGCAGTTGAAGCTGCCATCATGTCACACCCTGATGTCTGCAGCACTCTGGTGTCCCTAAGATAGGTATTTCTCAATTGAATCCATGCAAACTGAGATCAGTTTATCAGCCAAACAGCACACCCATCTCCCTGGAAGTGTTATATGGTTTTGTCCTTCTCACTACACCAGACTAACACTATTACAATGAACTATCAAAAGCTTGTACAATTTACCTCCCCCTGCTGATATAACTTTGTCTTTTTCTTCTCCACTTCTCTGTCAGTGATAACATCATCAACTTGTCACTGTCTTGTTTTCTGGGTATTCTCTTGCTATTCAAGAAAGATGATCTTTCCAGAACTCAGGAAGAAATATGCTTCACAGCTAGACTTCTCCATGTTGAGTCGTCAGCTCCCATTGACAACTCTGACATTTTCTGATGCCCCTGAACAGAACTGGTTGAGAAAGCGCACTATTGTGGAACAGCAATCAAGACAGAAATCACAAGTCTGGTAGAAAATATGTATTTTGTTTCCCTGTTACCATGTGTTTTGTACATAAGTTGTATGTTCACACATCTACGTCATCTACTTACTGAGTTACAGAGGTTTTGTAAGTGCTTTAGAAACACTCGGAAAAAGCAATGACAATATACCAAACTTGAAACAAAAAGGAGACATTACAATCTTGCTTTTTGATCTTCCAAATACACTTTCCGTGCTAGATCTCTAAAGATACATTCTTTCTGAAGTCTATTAATATATTCAATCTAAAAACTACCGGTAGTTAAAAAGTATTTTGACAAAATGTTTTTGGTTGAAAACAGAGGTTTGACAGAATGGAAATTACAGCCTCCCCATGCTTCCAAACGTTTTATTTCCGTCTCTAAAAAGAAAAAGCCCGAAAACAACAGTAAGATAGTTTCTAATTTTTCCTTTTTTAAAATGAGAATATGAAAAAAAATTAATATAAAAGTAAAAAAATGCTAAACAAAGCCATTCTGAAATTATCAGAAGAAACAAAACTCTCATACAAGTAGTTCTCCAAAGTTATGGAGGTGAGGAATATCAAAAAGACTGGAAATACAATGCCTCTGTGCCCAGTGTATAACAGTGCCATCCAAAGGTTGCAGGAAACATTTGCCGGAATAGAGTTAACACTGGGCCATTTAGAAACTTCTAATATACACCTCTTAAAAGCTGTGTCTCATCTCTCAATACTATGTCTGCTTGTCTTGGAGGTGAAAGGCCAGGGGATAATCTGCTGTACTGTGCCCCGGTTTGAGTTTCTGAAAACATCTTAAAGTCTTGACGGGATTATCTCTGTTTAGCCCTAACCCTACCCCATGGAGAACACTGCTTTGCAGACACCTCAATAAAACTCATGTGATGAGGCCAGCAAAGCTTCCTTGGATCTTAGCTTATTTTTGGAAAAAGTTCTGGTTTTGCTAACGTGTTATATTTTATCATCATATAACAATAACAATATTTTGTTATTTGTTCTTTGTTACATAAATCGTTGCCAATCAGACAGAGTTATATTATCCAAATCAAGATTGTGACCCGTGTTGCATTATTTCTATGCCTGTTTTTCCTCGTAAGCAGGCAGTTAAGTAGGGACAGAGGTAATGCCATTTCCTTTCTTACTCTGGCATCCACTTTCGAAACTGCTTTAGTCAGGGATCTGGTCTAGTTTCTCCTGTCAATTGTACTAGAGGCACAGCTCTCTTTTAAAAATAATGAGATACTTTTACACTGAGAAAACTTCACAGCAGCCACACTTTGAAAAACACAATCTAGCAGTAGGTCTATCACAAGAGCTGTGAGTTTTGTACATGAATGTGTTTTCAATTTGCACACAACAGTGACAATAACAGGGGACAACGGATTTAGCACTGACATCTTAGTCCTTGCAAAAAGTATGCTTCTCCTACTACTATCTCCTCTTGTCTCAGGTTAGCAAACTCTATTGACAAGGTTTTTTATTTGGATGGGCTGTTTGCATTAAAAGGGGAAACAACTGTCAGAGAAGTCTTAACAAATAGGCAAAACTAAAAAAAAAAAAAAAAGAAAGCTTATAATGGATTAAACTTTGTATCACTTTGTCTGATGTAAAAAGGAGATAATAGGAGACATGGGGATATATGCAATGAAGAGAAACAATACTGAGTTTCTTAGGGGTTAATCCAGGTCTGCAGCTGAATACAACAGAGTTAATCTGACCAGAAGAGGCTTTAGGCTAAATTCTAGAGGAAAGCTTGTCACTTTATGATCCAGTTGTACTAAATGAAAGGCTCTGTTTACAAAGAAGATTTTGGATCTGGGTTCCATTGGGGCAGAAGTTACCTCCATGATTTCTTCCTTGTTCAACACACCGGGGAACTTGTAGTCTGATAAATGATTTTTCAAAGATCTTCATTGTTACCTTCTTTTTTCTCTCTGAAAAAGAACAAGTGTTACAAAAAAACATACTTAAGAAAGCACACAACTTTGACCTAAGGGCAAGAAGTCTTTGATGACAAAGGCATTGCAGTTTGTTTGGCAAATCTAGCACTAAACAATCATAGTTGTCTCATTTATTTCTACAACTGAAAACAGAGTAAAATGATAAATTTTCATACCTTTTTAATTATGCATTTAACAGATTCAGGTTTTATTGATTCTCCAAAATGAAAATGTGGTATCAAATATATTAGATTACAGCAGATATTAGCTACTGAGGAGACAATCCCAAAATAAAAGCTTAAGGCTAAAAATATATATAATAAAATTTCCCCCCAGTCTTGCCATTAGACACTTTAGTACTATAAAATCAGTTGTATATGAAGAATCATCAGAATTAACATATGTTCTCACTGATTAGGAACAAACTAAGAAATATAGTGACATGATATTTTTATCATGGTAATAATTAAAATTTTAATAAGTTGTAACCTTTTAGTATAACTTTACACAGATGGAAATATAAAACTACAGCTGTGATGCTTCAATTGAGAAAAAAAAAACTTAAAGAGATAAAAGTTAATAGACATTTGTGTATAGCATATTTTTGTGCTTTTGCAATCAAACAGAACACTATTTTCCAAAACTAAGTTTTAGCCTGCACGTAACTAAGAAAAATAAAGAATAGAGATTTCACTGACTCGTAGGACATGAGTTCTAAAGATTGAAGTTTCTCACTTTGTAAGAAAGCTTGAAAAGTGTAAAGGACTTGAAAAGAGCAAATGGTTGATTATTCTTGAGCTAACTATACATATTTGAGTAACACATCCTTCCCAATTTGGGCAGTAACTGTCACACATGTAAATGCTTCTATCTTTTGGTGTCTCTTTTGAATAAACAAGTGTTAAAATACATTTGGTAATTACAAGGCATGATCTTGCCTTCTGCAACACAAAACCAACCTTTTAAGGAGCTGAAAAACTGCAAGAAATGTGTAATAATTAGGTCCACCATTCAGGTAGGTGCTGAGAAGTAGTGAGAGAAATATCAAGCTTGGTCTTGCTTCTCGGGAAGTGGATGGGGTATTTTCTCTTGTTGGAAATCAGAAACCATTTCTCTTAACAAAGAAACACAGTTTATACCTTTCTTCATTGAATTAAACTTGTCACACTCACTGATGGGAGTGTCTCTAACACAACAAGAGGAAGAGAAAGTGCCCTTCTTGTGGTACACCTATACCAATGCTACAGGCGGTTTTCATCTCTTCAGCTTGTGATTCCACTTCTTTGGGACAAGGACAGAGAATAAAGGGTGAGGACTGTAGCCTGATTATGGCTATGCTGTTTCTCATAATTAATGACATTTCTTTTCTCTACAACAGCTAAATAAATTGACTGAATTGTGCTTTCAACCCATCAGTAAACAAGACACCAGGCATACACATTGACATTGATATAATCTCTAAACACAAAGGTCGTAAACAAAGCTATATCAAGAATTTTAAATAGATCACCAGAGCAAATAGATATGGTCTAAGGCATAGAGCAAAGAAACAAATGTCTAGTATGTCTGGGGTATCCAGATTCAGCAATAAGTTCATAGTTCAAGAGCCTAATGGAATGAGGGAAGGGAGATTGATGGATGGGTAGTAGCCTATTTCTATCCTGTTGGCAAGATCAGTTTCTAAAGGCACACAAAAAACCAATTCTTTCCTTGCTTTTTAATTTATATATCTATCCAACCTTCCACCATAAAGCAAGTTATCATTGTGTCTGCAATTACAGCATATTTTTAGTCTTGCATGTGACTGAAGAAAAAGGTATGTACTTTGTGAATCAAAAAGTGGTTGGAACAACTGTTTCAGTGTTAACTATGTCCTCCATTTACCTTTGTGCTCAGATGGTTCATTCTGAACCCATCTTCCCATTGCTTATCCCCATTTACTCGGTAGACACTTTTGTGACCAACTCAACGAGACAAGTGAGGTCCAGTAACTCCCTAAGAAGTTAAATGAGTTTAACCTTTTCTCTGCCATGAGACCAACTTCTAAATAATTTTGGAAATTCTTAACAGTTCCTCAGCTGCAAGACAAGGAGAACACTAAACAAAATCTGGGTGGGTAAAGAAGTAAAAATCATTAAGACATTCAGAGTCCATCTTATTGAAGACTGCAGTTTTATGATAGATTCACTCCTACTGCATAACCATAACATTTTACCACTTCTCCTTACTTCTGGCTCCTGTGTTATTGGCCTAGATACAGTAATATAATGAACTGAAAGAAAAATAAACAACAACAACACCCCCTAACAAACAAACAATGGTTTTTTTGTATGCAAGAGATATAAGAAGTTTTTCTATGACAACCATGGGTAAACCACAGTTGTGTAAAATCTGTTGTCTCATTTTCTCTCTCTTTTACCCTCTTCGTCTCCAAATCTCCTTCATAATGTTGCCATCTCTTCAGTGTCCCTTGCAACCATGGACTCTGAATGGGAAGACTGGCCATGGTATGGCCAGAGGTGGGGTGGGTTTTCTTCCAGGATAGAGTTAGTGGTGTCTAGTGGAGAGTCAGGGAGATGGCAGAAGGGACAGGAGAGCTGTATGCACAAGCCTCAGGTCAATGTTCCATGCTAACACTTCTGTTAAGTGAGTTAAGATGCTGACCATGCTTGTCTTCTACTCAGAGTACACATACTGACTCTTTGAGGTAGTTGGCACATCAAATTACTAGTAAAGCCGAAGGAAAGGAAAAGAAGACTGTGTGAGCCAGCTACAGACAACATAAAAACTTCAAAAGGCCCAGAACACGCACATTCATTGACTGTGTTCTGATTTGACAGTAAAAGACCTATTTTGTGGCTTTGGAGATCTTCTAGCCTAAGATTGTCTACCTTTTCTCATGTCCCATGCAGATACCAACCCTGAAACTTCTACTACTCTTAGAAGACCTACACTGGTGCGTAGGGAAGGACAAGATGCTGGGACAGCAGCGGAGGGTTGGGCTAAGAGATGTTGAAGGTTGTGAACTACCTGAAAGTCTGCTGGGGAAGAAAAGCATATAGGATGGAGAATGCACTTGCTGATGTAAAGAAACATATCTTGTAATGCCCTTTGATGATGGAAGCCAGGTGATACTGAGAAAGATCACCCAGTTACTTGGTGATTCAGGAAGCTTTGTCCCAGCCATCTGAAATCACACCTAGGGAAATAAACTGGACACGAAAAAAGCAGTTTCTGAAGTGAGCATAATTTTCTGTGGTGACACAACCAATGCCAGGACAGATAAAGTACACTGATTTCATAGATGAACTCACAAAGCTTACTAGACTAACTTTGAGTTCAGGCTACCTGGAGTCACTCTGCTCTCCATCGTGACCACACAAGGTAAGGGCAGAACTTCAATACCAGCTTTCTTTTAATTAATTAATTATCTGAATGTGAACTTGAGTCTGAGCTAACACAAACAAACTCATCTCTCATATCTCTATAAATCCTAATTGTCTACATTATCAGTAATGGACCAAAGGGGTGCCATGTGTATTCAACTCCTTTGTCACCAAACAGTAACTTCTCCAGGAAGGTGGTCAGCAATGTATGACCTACAAGAAAGGAACTAAGCATACTATGGTATTTAAAGGGGTAAATAGTCTTGTTTTTTTCATGAATGGCCTTTGGTTTGATTGGTCCACACTTTACATTTTGGTAAAGGCATTTACAGATATGCATAAGTAAGTTGATGGCAAACAGAGAAAATGGTAAAGTACTGCATTTGCTTCATTGATTTGAGGCAAAGGAGTCTCATGTCCCTGTAGATATGAAAGTTACCAAGGTAGGCTCCGAAAATAATAACTGTAAGAAGTATATTTTGCTTAGGTCTTCTGGGAGGTTATTGATAGGAATTAAACAAAAAAAAATAATGCCATCCTTCTGCCATACAGAGAGAGGTTTATCTGTCACATTCTAACAGGCCCTGGTACCTGTAAAAAAAGACTTCATTAGAAACGGTTTTTCTGGTTGAGATGCAGTACTGTTACACAAAAGACACAAAAGGTTTGATTCTCTTTTCTCTGCTAACTTTACTGAATGGGAGCCAAAGAATTCTGATCCAACCGGGAATCAATCGGCGGGAAAACAGCCATACAGAAAGAAAGCACACAAACAAGTATGCTGGTATAGACCAAAGCGTTGCATATCTCAGAACACATATAATTTCCATTTGAAGTTTTTTTGTGTGTAGGGGTTTTCTTTTAGCAATGGATGAATGAGCAAACCGAAAGCATTGATGGGCAGATAAGAGTTGAAATGGAAAAGAACAGTAATGTTAAGATGAGTTAAAAGCTCTTTTTGACCCTGTCCTTAACACCATCTCCCCAAATGCTTCCCCTGTGAACTTTTTGTGTTGTACTCAGTTTGCTGAAATAGGGGATAGAGAGGCCAAGCCAAGGATCTATCCCGCTTCATTGAGTAAAGCTAGCCTACCAGGGAAGGTGATGGGTTATAAGTTAATACAAATGACAGTTCTAAGACAAAGTTAGCCAGTGCCTTCCTGCAGAGCCCAGTGCCAAGAAGGGGACCCCCCGCTGATCCCACTTCTTTACATTTCCTTTTGCTCTTCTTCTCCTTATCTGCAGGTCCTGTCCTGCCAAGCCAGGGGATCCTTATTAAAATACAATGCACTGTCACTAATAGAAGTGAGCAAAGCCTCATTAGCACAAGGGTTAGAAGAGGACTATCTCTAATTACAGCTTACTTAGAAGAGACAATCAAATGAATAGATAGATCCTTCAAGAGAGAAGTCAATTTTTTTCTTGCATTTGGTGAAGAGTGGGGTTTTTTTTACATACTCTTTTAAAAGTAATCAAATGCATCTACTGACAGTTTTTTTCCAACAGAAATTCTTTCAACATTTCCATATAAAACCAGAAGACGTTTAAATTGGTTGAGTAGGTAGCTGAACGGCTGCATGTTTTATTTGTTCCTGTGTTGGTCAGCAAAGGCACACTCTACAGAATGTACTACCTCTCATCAAAGATACAGCTGGGGAGGGGTAGGTTGTTCATTCAGATCCATCACACAGGAACTCTTTTTTCCCTGAGCATGCAGTTGGTGACCAAATTTCCATTGCAGTGTTTGGAGTGTACTTGTCACAATGCAGGCAGATTACTGCTTCTCCTTTGGGCAGACATACTATTAAAACAAACAAACAAACAAACAAACAAAAAAATAGAAATGTATGAGAACTGTGAGTCAAAAAGATCCCCTAAACACCCAGTTTGTAATTTTCACCTCTGTGATTTCACCTTCTATCTTCCCTGAAAGGCTGGACTGAAGAGTGCAGGGAGAAAGTCATCAGGAATTAAAATTTTTTTTGAGGTAATTTTTCCATAATTTTGTGGGGACTTCCTCAGATTTTGTAAAACTCTACAAAATTTCCCTATTTTGCTACGCATGATTATAGTCCAATTCTTTTAAATTATTTTTTATCAGTAAAATCCCCCCACCACTAGGTCCCAGGTGACCTAGTTCTGTTCCTGACTGACATCCAAACTCTCACAAGTTCTGTCTTTTAGGATTTTGCTCTGTACTTGCAGATTCTTTTATCCCCACAGAAATACTAATCAGACATCCACACAGCAGTTGCCATAAGATATATACTTGGAAAGTATTTTCTAGACACATAGTTTGTTACTTTGTTGTGACTCATTATAGATATCAACCTCATGTAAAGTTTTTATAACAGAAGTAATTTTCCAGCATGTGCAAGTTTTGAGACCTGCCATCAATGGGTGAATTTACCAGAGCAGATGTTACAAAATTACTACATCAGAATTGTACTGAAAATATTTTGGAAGTTTCTGGATCAAACCAGTCGTCCATCTGATCCAACTCTTTGATAGTGCTGGTTGTAAATGCAAAAGGCAATACTTTTTCTAAGTCTTATCCATTACTTGGCTGCTGGTTTATACTGAGCTATCACATTCTCTGTGCACGGGGTCAGACTACCTTCTTTCATCTAATTTAAGAAGCCTACAGATGGGTTTTCCCAAGTGAAGCTAAGAAGAAACACTGCAGCAAAGAGGGTGAAAATACAATAGCAACAACACCCTTTCACTGATTTATAAAGTGCTAGCTACATGAAAGGAAGAGAACTGTATTCCTTTTGCAGCCCCGCTTTGATATATAAAACAAGGAATCTCCTCTGTGTTCCCACCTTTCTTCTGCTTCACCACTGTACCAGTACTAACCACTGATTCTTCCACTAAAATGCAGCCTACTCTTTAAGAATTATGGGGGGTGTGGTTTGTTTGTTTGTTTTTTTTTATTCCAATGTGAAAAGTTATGAGACTTTCTTCCCAAGAGTATCAAACCTCTGCAGTAGACTCAAATATTCTCAGTCCCCATCTAAGACAAATAATATCTAAAACCATGCCTCATTACAGATGTTTCATAGAAAATACTTCCTTTTTTTTTTAAATAAATGCTACAATTAGTCATACAGTATTTTGTGGATAATAGCAGTGTTTTCCTTACAAAAGTTGTCTTTTGGAGTAATCTCATCTTTAAAGGTGTTCAGTGGTTCTCAAAGTCTGTGGGCATAACACATATAAATGTTTGAGTGGATCTAAGGTGAATACTTACGAAGATCAAACAACACCTTACCAATAAATAGAATTCTCTCTATGAAGACATGTTTGCACTAGGACTTTAATCAGCTGGTCTAACACTACTTTAGAGAAGACAGATGACAGCCAGGAAAGCAGTTTTTAACTATTGCAGACAATGTGTCATTTATCCTTTCATGAATGAAGTCACCAGAACATTCACGATCTAGATCCATCTGCAGCTAATGCGGAACAATTCCTTGCAGTGTCATCTCCAACACTCCTTGCAAACTAGCTATTAATTATTTATTTATTCAAAATATCCTCTTAGAGTACGTGAGAAACTTTGGCCTTTTTTTCAGTAGGCAAATTTTGATACTTTTTATAATATAGACATGATTTATAGGGTTTTCTGCTTTTTATTTTGTGTATTCATAGTGAATTCTTTCTTTGTGCTAGTGTTTAATGAAAAAAATCTAAAATTAAATCCATGGAAGTTAAGCTTAATGTAAAAAATAATCAATACTTCATGAACACAAACCCATGGATAACTGATCAGGTGGAACCTTTAGATGACAAAATATTCACAATGAAAGACCTCAAAATGAAATTGGTTTTCTTTAATTTTAATTATATTAAGTTCTTCTGTATTGTATATCAACTAAATCAAATTAATTATATCTGAAAAATAAAGTCTGAACACAACTGGTCTTGGAAAAAAGGGGGAGATAGTTCAAAACAGGATTCATTGCTGTTCAAGTAATGAAAGACTTCAAGTGTTTATCAATATGAAAGTTATTTTGCACAGCATATTATCTAATCAAAGGCAGAATATGATTCAAAGAATGGGTTTGGTCTTTAAACAATAGGCTATTAAATATTGTTCTGTGGAAAAATTAATTTTGCATTGTTGGTGGGTTGGTTTTTTCTTTCAGGGGAGATTCTCAGCTGTTGTATATTAGCCTCATACTGTTGATATGAGAGGATCTTAGATAGTTTTCACAGCTTTGAAGAGGAGATTGATACATCTACCTGAGAAAGTTGATTTTTTTTGTTATAATATTCACATAAAAGACATGCCCTACTTCAAATATTATTTTAAAACCTTTCTTTTTTATGTAGTTTTCATGAGGTCTCCCTGATATTTTTGCTTCCATGAAGAATAAAGAACTGGAACAGAATGTTAGTACTTCTGAATCAGTATCAATCTACAATGATCTTTAAGGATATAAATGACAGAGCTTTAAGTGCCTTCAATTCTATTACAAGTCAATTAGAATTTGGAATTTTTCAATATATTACTAGGGAAATTCAACACTGCAGAACTTGATCTGAAAAGCAGAAACTTTGTCTCAGGGTTGGTTTGTTATTTATTTATTATTATTATTATCATCATCATCATGTTGAAGATGCCAGAACTACCTCCAGTTTTTCCAAACTGAGGTGGCATTTCACATTTGGATTTATGGTTCAAAAAATTATAAAGCAGAAAACACTACCCCTTTTCACATGTATAAGAATCTTCCAAAATCTCAGCTCAGTTATAATGCTCCCATACCTTACTGCTTTTCTCTAGGTTAGTGTTAAAATTGATAACTGCAGGAATAAGTTGACCTTAACTTGCCAAAAAAAAACCCAAAAAAAACAAACAAACAAACAAAAAAAACCTCTAAAAATGGCAGTAAAAGAAAATCAAAACTCTTTGTTACATAGTCTAAAACATCAGGTTTGAGCAGCAGGAATCATGACACAGGAAGAAAGCCAGCAGTTCCGAGCCTAAAAATACCTTCCATCTTTCACTTTGCTGTGGTCCTATTATAGCTTAAGCAACAGTCACTTTATTTTTTCCTCTATAACTTTAGCTTAATAAGTGTCTGTAAAGACTTCCTTTAAATGCAAATGTACTCTTTACAGTAAAAGTCATGACCCTATACTATATTACATACTGCAAATCCAGAAGAAAGCTATCAAAATCTATAAAGCCTACATCCATTAAAAGGCACAGTAAATAAATGAAAAATCAGGCCCAGAGCATTTGTAAGTTGAGTAATATTTTAATGGCTTACATTTTGCACTATTAATGAAGTTGTATACACAAAAAACTGAAGGTGGTTTTATTTTTCAGTGTAGTTTAGAAGTTGTATCAAATTATTGCAAAATAATCAAATTATAACTGTGAAATTTAATGTATTCCTTTCTGGCTTTATTTGTCACTAGAGGTGTATGGTACAGACTGCAAATTTTATGCAACACCTCACTTTTTCAGGGGATCTGGTGCAACTGATAAAATTAGTATCTACTTTACTTATCAAATTATAAGTATCTGCTTTACAGTGAAAATCTGTAACATGCTTGCAAATCCCTTGGCATGTAGAGGTAATTTACACCATAAAGAAAGTAAGCATGGAAGTATCCACGGAGGTATCCACAGCTGGATGTAACTACGGGGTGCCTTTGAAGGGGGCATAGGACCAGAATGCAGGAGCATCCTAGCCATCCCCAGCTGTCAAGCAGACTGTAGCTTTTGCTGGCAAAAATATAAATCCCTGTTTATGTCAGACACAGAGGTGGAACAGTGCAAAGGTTATAATTTCTTGGGCTACACATGTCATTCTCCAGTTACACTAAATCCTGCTCAGCTGTCATTAACTGTTTGTCCAGAGCTGACTCACACCGAGAAATAAGGCAGAACAAAGGAGAGGAGAAGAGTAATTACAATTTAAACTAGGTATAAGAAAGATGAGTTGAACTACTGTACTTCAGCAGCACCAGTATGAAAAACATTCTCCTTATTATAACGGTTTTCTGACAATTGCAATAAATGGAGCCGCTAATTCAGATTTTTCAAGTCTTCAACGCAGAGAAAGGGATTAGGCCATAAATATTCCGTTCAGTTTCTTTCAAAATGGGATGAAAAACCATGCTATAGGCACACAGAGATATAGAGAAGACAATTTTTCAGGCTTAGTAACTAAACCAGGCTCACTGAAAGCACAGTGGACCCAATCTGAAGAATTGCTGTGGTCTGTCAGATCTCATAAACCTCCTGTAAGCCTTTTCTCACCCCTTCTCCATGAATTTTACACAGTATTTGGATGCCGACAAGATCATGTACTGGAGACCCCCAGGAACTGTGTATTTGCTTGCAGAGACAAATATGATGGCTGCCTTGGGGGTTTTCAGCCACATGTATGGGATGCCTCATAAAACCCCATATTCTTCCCACCCAGTGCTACATTTGCTTTCCATGGTAAGTACTGTTGTACAAGGACTTATGACAGCTACAGAGAAAGGGAATCTGAAAGAGAGGGAGCTAATTTTTCCTTGGGTTTTTTATCTGTTTTTCTTTTTTTCTTTTTTCTTTTTTTTTTTTTTTTATTCTAGGCTTCCTACTCTGAACTTGGTTCCTTGCANTTTTTTTTTTTTATCCTAAGCAAATATTTGTCTTTACTGGATGACAGAAAGGGAAGACTATATCAAAATAAGCTAGACTTGGAGTTCTACTTGGCCCCTAAAGCAACTCAGTCATTATCTTCAACCTTACCAATATCCTGAATGTCAGCTGAGCAAGGCAGATAGAAAATTTCAGTAAACAGAACAGGGAACAACAGGGAGGATGTGGTAATCTAAATCAGAAATCAATCATCCAAGAAGCTTTTTCAAATGGAAAAAGAAAAAAAAAAAAGAGGCAATCAAGTTCCAGCCATTCTCCCCCCACCAAAAAAGGGTTTTTTTCTCTGTGTCTCTTTCATGTGCACCACAGTGTTTCTGCAAACAAAAATAATAAGGGCTCTCAGGTCCTTCAAACAAAGTGAAACATAATCCCTTCACAGAGAGTGCATCACCAAATGAATGGAGTTCCTCAGTCTGTTTGGAAGAGCAGTATCAGCTATGCTTGTGGAACTTAATAATACTCTTATTAAGAAACAGAGCAGTTGATTTGTTTTTCCTGTAACACCTGAAGCAACAAAAGTCCAGTGAGAGCACAAGAAATGGTTTTACTCAGGTCAGACTTTGAAAATCATTTTCCCTCCTTGGCAGTAGCCTGTCAGTCAAACTCCACAGGAAAGAGTCATCTTGCCAATGTAATTTCTGAGAGGAAAGAAGTGGAGCAGTATGTTACAGAGAAATTAATATGCCATTGAGAACAACCTCCAACAAAAACCCCTCTGATTTACTAGCTTCCAAACTTACCTTTTTATGATGGGAATTTCATTTTCCTAGCATAACCACAGTCTGTTCTCTAGTGGGTGCAAAATCCACATGCCTGGTTTTTGTATTTTTTAAAACTTTCTTGCTTATCTAGATGTACAGACTTTTAAGGCAGGAACATTGTATAACCAATTGTTTCAAGTTGTTCTCACACAACTGGCACTTGTTTGAGCCAACAGACATTATTGCAATCGAAAAAAAAAGCCCCACAGACCAGATCTCTAGCTGATTAAAGAAACATAGCTTCATTAAAAAAAAAAAAAAAATCAGTCCTCTCTTGTGTCTACCAGCTAAACAACAGGATACTGATTTTAAAAACACTGAAAATTATGGTGCTATCAATAATACTTACTTCTTTATTTCATGGTTAAATATTATATAATTATTGCATCTACTTCCATCCTCCTTTCCTTCACAAGTAGTTATTTAAATTCAGAGCCCAAGTACAGTTTTTCACTACAAAATGCAGTAAGTTACACATCAAACCAAATAAATTAGGGAAAGCTTGCTGCATGGCATCAGCTCCTGAAAAATGCAAAATTTTGGAAGCTGAGTGTAACTTACAGGTAATAAATGTCTGGCAATCGAACTACCAGAAACTCAAAAGAACCCTTTAGCACCAAGCCATTAATGCCACAGATAATCTTCCCTCACTCTTCACATGTTCTTCCAGTGACTCTGAACAATACAACAAATATTAGCACTGCAAATTTAATGGTGATTTAATACTGATTAAAAGTATGTCTCTTAGTAAGCAATAAAACCAGAACAGTAGATAGAATCCATTGTTGCTGAGGCCCCTCTATCTACCTATTATTTCATAATAGCCGGCTCCTCTGGACTGAATATCTCTATGACGAGGATAATTCCAAGATGTCCAAAAGAGCAGTTATTGGTCTAAAATCCTATACCCCATTTGGGATTTGGACAACACTTGGGAAAAGCACAGATTGGTGTCTCTGGTTAAGCCTCTTTAAATATGTGCAATATGTGGACACTAAAAATTATTTCTCTTTCCCAGCACTACAGAATCAACTACTGCATTTTAACATCTGGAAACTGCGGTTTGTTTGTAAAGTTACCTTGAGTCAGTCACAAATGCATGTTACACCTCTGCAAGGAAGAGTATACTCCACAAGATTCTTTCCCTACAACAGCTTTGCAAGCCCTGAATCTTCACAGCTTGCTCTTGGTAATTTATTACACCACTGTTTCACCAGACCGGGGTGATCTGTAGATTTCAATTCAAGGAGTAGCATTTCTGAAGGAGTAAAGTTATCTTCAATTTGAGTGGTGTATATATACACAAAGATTCAGTATATAACTGTGGAGATCCCAGCTGTTACTCAGTAAATTATTTTCTGAGAACTTCATTCCCAAAACTGCTATTTTCTAAAAGGAAAATATGGTTTTCTGTTTATAGATAGACCTCTTCCACAGTCACAGGCAACTCCAGATAATGTTGCACCTACGGTCAGTCTGAACATCTTCATAGTAATGTTTCCACAAATAACCATTTGTCACTATTGTTTCAACATTAATACATAGGTCATTATTAACATCTAGTTGTTCTTTACTGATCACCTCTACAGCATAGGTCACTTTATATTAGATTGCAGCTGAGAGTAAATAAGGAAAACAACAACACTGGGACAATATTCAGTTCTTTGGATAGGTATTTTATGAGTTGCAGTTTGTAAGATCAGTCACAGAACAAAAGAGACAGTATAGTTTGAGCTTTGGTTGGGGTTTTTGTTTCTGGAAATTCCTAAGAATAAAAAAGAGATTTGAGATTTGATTAATAACACAGAACTCACATTATTTTAGCAGGTACATCTTGCATAATAGCCCAAAACAAAACAACTGTCTTTTACAATAAAATTCTATAAAGCCTTCCAAAACTTTTCTATTAAAATAAAAAAATATAGTTCTTATCAATGAGCATTGACAGAGCTAATTATAGTACGGCACACACAGCCTTTTGTATATCCGACAAATCTCACTTAAATTAATGTAATTACATGGATCCTACCACCAAATTTATTCTGTGTTTAATATCCGTAGTCCAGAACCTTTTAGTCCTTAGTCACTTATAGACTCTTGAAAAACTAACAGTCAAAATGCTTCAATCTGAGAAGCTCTGGGTCATGAACATGACAATTTTTTATCTATGAAGTCTTTCAAAAGAAATCATCACTTAAGACGAGTATGCTGTATCTTCAGTGAATACTTGACAACCCAAAAGCCTGTAATAGCTATATTGCTAAAGGGAAAAGGTTGCACACTTGTTAATACCTGTCCTACTTTTCTAACCCTATCATTTTGAGCTCTAACAGTTGTATATACAAATTTAACAAGGGAAAAATCTGCACCACCCTTAGTGTAACTCTTTGAGAACATTTTATACTTTGGTAACTATACATTATTACCCAAGCCATCTCTGTCAGCAGTTCTACAGACCTTCTATAATTGCCACATTAATAATTTTGAGTCCAGAGATGTAGTATTTGATTGAGGCGCTCCTTCAGTTTGGCTATCATTTATGGATTAATCATGTTGCCTTCTCATTTTGGTGGTATACACACAATGGACCATAATGTAAAATTAAAAGGCAATACAAGAACTAATTATTCAGGAGCAAAGTTTGTTCTTTTGTGGTGATTTGAGTTTGGCTGAACACCAGGTGCCTACCAAGCCTTTCTAACAGTCCTCTCCCAAGCAGGATGGCAGGGGGAGAAAATAAGATGTGGAAAAAAAACTTACAGGTCAAGATAAAGGCAGTTTAATAAAGTAAAAGAAAAGACAGCACATGGAAGCAAAGGGAAAAAAATACTTATTCTCTACCTCCCATCAGCAGTGATATCCAGCCACTTCCTGGGAAGTAGGGCTTCAATATGCATGGCAGTTGCTCCAAAATACAAACATTAATAACAAATGCCCCACCTTAGAGACAAAATAGGACTGTGCTGTGTTGAACCACTTTGGACCCCAGGTGCCTACCGAAGTCACTTGGTCACTCCCCTCCTCAGCTGGACAGGGGAGAGAAAATATAATGAAAGTCCCATAGGTCGAGATAAGGACAGGGAGAGAGCACTCATCAGGTACTGTCATGGGCAAAACAGACTCAACTTGGGGTAATTAATTTAATTTACAACTAATCAAGTTGGAGTGGAGTAATGGGATATAAAAGCAAATATTAGAAACACTTTCTTCCCACCCCTACCTTCTTCCTAGGTTCAATCTCACTCCTGATTCTCCACCTCCTTTCCCCCAGATGCACAGGGGGACAAGGAATAGGGACTATGGATATTTCATCAGATGTTGTCTCTGTCACTCCTTCCTTCTCAGGGGCAGAACTCTTCACACTCTTCCCATGTTCTAAAGTGGGGTCCCTCCCATGGAAGACAGTTCTCTACAAACTTCTCCAACATGGCTCCTTCCGATAGGCTGTAGTTCTTCATTAACTCCTCCAGACATGTCCCTACCACAAAGTACAGTCCTTCAGGACCAGATTGCTCCAGCATGGACACCTGAGGGGTCACAAATCTTGCCAGCAAACATGCTCCAGTGCAGGCTTCTTCTCCATGGGTCCACGGGTCTTGCAAGGAGCCTGCACCATCATGGGCTTCACAGGGTCACAGTTTCTTTTGGGTTTCCACCTGCTCTGGCATACTCCACAAGCTGAGTCTCTGCTCCCCTGTGAACCTCCATGGGCTACAGAGGGACAACCTGCCTCACCATGGTCTTCACCACAGGCTGGGTGACCTCTGCTCCAACACCTGGAGCACCTCCTCCCTCTCCTTCTTCATTGGCCTCAGTGTCTGCACAGTTGGTGCCCTCCCATATTCTCACTCCTCTCTCTGGCTGCAGTTGCTCTTGCCCATTTTTTTTTTTTTTTTTGCCCTTGTTAAATCTGTTACTCCCGAGGTGCTACCACCATCACTGATGGGCTCAGGCTTGGCCAGCTGTGGGTCTGCCTTGGAGCCGGCTGGCATTGGCTCCATCAGACATGGGGGAAGCTTCTGGCAGCTTCTCACAGCAGCCACCCCTGTAGCCCCCTGCTACCAAAACCTTGCCATGCAAACCTAACACATCTTTGCATTCCCCACACATGGCCATATGGACACACAAAAGCCTGAAGCAAAAATTATCAACTGCTATTGAAGATCTAACTCTGATTGCTAGCAATAAAAGTGCTCCCTGGACAGAGAGCAATAATAAAAACAGACCACCATTGAGGGTCCATCTAGCTATTGCTTTTAAAAGTAATTGCTGCATCTGCTTCTTGAAGTGGTTTAAAACCAGTGTAAAGATTTTGCTTCTGTCCCACTGAATGGTGAGCAGCACTGAGTAAGGAGTGAAAGGGTGTTGAACACAGCTATAACTAGAGTGCACTACCAGGTCAGAAGTGAAGGCAGAAACAGCTGCTTTTTCAATAGACTCATCAGAACTCCTCCATGCTTGTTGCACTTGCCCACAAGACTCCAGCACAGACTATTGTGTTGTGGGTTTTTTTGCTGTGGGAACTTCACTCCTAAGAAACAAATGGTCTGGCTTAGCTATTAAGTGTCAATCAAATTGACTATAAGGGTGGGAGGTAGAGGAAACAATTTTTAAATTTTAATTAGTTTTTATCCTGTGATTGTTCTGTACATTGCACAGTTTATTTGCACATTTGCCTCATTTAAGTCAGTGAAATTCTGGCAAGAAGAGGGGATGTATTTTTCCACATTAACACCTTATTTATATATTGTAGTAGCACTAATAAAAATCTCTGGCTTTACATAAAGATTTATAGTCTTCTGATAATCTTTCCTATATGGAAGGTGATAACTATTATAATCTTCTGTACTATAAGCATGTCCACTGATTTTACATCAAATTGCTTGTTCCGGGTGTGCATGAAATAAAACTATTCTTTTTGTTTGTTTGTTTGTTTGACAGTACAGCTGTTCAGTACGACTTTGTGGATGTAAATAAGAATATAGACCATTGAGTAGTCCTTCATTTTCCCTCTATTATTCAGACAGAAATATTGGTCTTAATAAATTCTTTTTCCTCCCTCTTTATCTCTTTACCCTAATGCCCTTGGAATAAGATTACCTTACCCAGAGACAGAGGGAACATCCAGGATTCTCACCAAACCATGGAACCTATTTCACATTTCATTGGTTGCATGAATGAGCTGTGAAAATTTCTTCCTGTTTCTCTAAAGTATCAGGAGAGTGGTTGGCATGGGAGAGGTTTCTTCTTGTTACAGGAAGTAAAAATCATCCACCGAGTTAATTTCAAGGTCTTAAAACTGCTGTGCATCACGGTAAGTTTGAACAAATCCATTCTGCCCTGTGAATACCTGCTCCCAAATCAGAGGCATCACAATTATCTCTTGTTTACAGCAAGCTATTTATAAGAAAGAGATAAATTTTTCAAACAAAAAACCAAACAATACTCACAAAAAGAAACAAACAAGAAAACATACCACCTTATTCTTTTCTGGTAAGTGCAGTCCTGGTTTTCCCAAATTGAGACGAAGCTACTTTCAGTGTATCAGGGGACCCTTGAACAAGGACAGCCTAGTTTTGTAAGAAGTCGGTTTTGTCTAACACAAAAGAGAAAAAAAAAATCTTAACAGTGATAGTCATGTAATTTTGAAAACTAAGGTAAGCATTTTTCATCCTTTTCTCTACTAACATCTTTCACCTTCCTGAGATATTAATCAGATTTGAAAGTATCTAGTAAGCCTGAGAATATTTTAAACTTCCGAAATGTAAAATCACAGATTCTATTTAAGTTCCTGAAACTTCATCTATTTCCACTAAGATTAGAGTACATATGGACTGTGCATTTACCTGAGAGTAGTCAGGTTCAGGACTTTCAAATTAATTAAAAAAAAAAAATAGAAAATTACTTCAGCCAATTTCCAAACAAATGTAGTATTATATGTGGCAAAGTTCAGTGATTCAAAAAAAAATTGGCCTTAGGTTTAAAGATCCAACTCTTCAAATGTGACTCATGGAGGAGGAGCTTCCAAAAGGGGGTCTACCAAAGATGGCTGCTGCAATACTCTGGTTCTGTAAGTAAATCTAATATTAGAAGCTGAAAGCAACTTGTGTGTCTGTATCTGTTAAAGAGAGAGAGTGAGGTGCAAGTGTTAGGGAGTGGGAAGGTATTACTCTGTTTCTTTAACCAAGAGGAAATCCAACACTCCAATTCCCCAGTGAAAAGGGCTTATTTGATTCTAGTGGAAACAACTGAAATTTTAGTATGAGCGGAGCTACTATTTTTCTTTCAGAATTGCTGAGAATATCTAGCAGTGAATAAGTCTTAATCAGACTTGTTTATTCACATTAAAAGTCAGCGCAGGTCACATTGTTTGCTTGGTGCCATTTGGTCTGCACTTAGTCCTTCCTGAACAGGAAGTCCTTAAGATTAAAGATTGTATTTTTATGGTCCCATGCCTACCTACCCCTAGCTATTACCTGAAGAGCAATGTAACCAGGAGTCAGTTTCTAGAAAGGATATTAACAACCATTAGTGTGTGTGTATGTCAGGATGAAAAATAGGAGGAAATCAAAGTAAAGTAATACGGTGAAAGCAAAACTGTAAGAAACAGCAAAGTGATTGTTCACAATATTGGGAATAAGGTGTACCCAGACAGAGGTATTTTCTATCCAAAGGTCAGCAGAATGCTAGATCACTAGGATGTATTTAAATTCAAGGAGCAAACATGATTTAAATACCCCAAAGCTATTTGCCACTGGACATATATTTATGTCCATTTTATAAGGTATGGGGGATTTACAGTGCCTGTTCTTCAGAAAAACTAGGTTTTTTCCTCAGCATTGCAGAAATCATGTGATGGCACAAGAATGAGAAAGGAAGCTCTAAACAGAGTGAATGGTGTGTCTAGGGAAGTCAGAAAGACTGCTTGCTTTCATAAACCAATCACTCTGACAGCTCTATTATTACATGGATGTTCATATTTAGACTTTATATTTCTCCTTTACTCAGTAACTTACTCAAAAAAATTATCTTGACAAGATCTTAAATAAAATGGAATTAACACTTGTAATTAAAACAGCTACATACTATTTCAGTATGAAGATTTTTTTGCCATGATACTTTAGGAATGAAATACAAATGTTCTTCTAGAGGAGTCGTTTCGTGACCAATATTTGCATAAACAAAACTGAACTTAAATACTTACGTGCTGTATTAAATCTCTGTATCACATGTCATTAACACATTAATGGATTAAGGGGCTCTGGAGCATCAGGGTGGGATGCTCAGGCTTAACTGCTGGCCGGATACTTGGCTTACCCACTGTCCAGTGCATCTGTTGGGACAGAGGCCACTGCCAAAAGGACGGCTGAAGCTCCTGATCTCTGAGCACACTGGCTACAAAAAAAATCTGAGGCTGTAAAAGCACCTGTCTCAGCTCTATGCATTACCAGGTCATGTATTGCAAGGTCACACATTGCCTTATTTTGCCTAGATCAGGAGTGATGAACACACTTCTGTTAAATTAGTTAGCATATGTTGATACAGAGTTTTCTTATACCAGATTTATAGTGACTGTGGGAGGACAGCCAATATTCAAACCAGAATAAAGCTACACTGTAATTCAACTGTCATTTTCAGCCAGCATTTCCACTGAATTAAGCAGTCCTCACTTCCCATCACCACAGTCACCTCTTTGCATTCCCCTACTATTTTCTTCCCTGTGGTAATACTGTGTTTATTCAGACACCCAGTAATTCTCAGGTTAAATTAATCTTTCTTTCTTCCTTTCTTTCTTTCTTTCTTTTCCTTTCCTTCCTTCCTTCATTTCTTTCTTTCTTTTTCTTTCTTTCTTTCTTTCTTTTTCTTTCTTTCTTTCTTTCTTTCTTTCTTTCTTTCTTTCTTTCTTTCTTTCTTTCTTTCTTTCTTTCTTTCTCTTTCTTTCTCTTTCTTTCTTTCTCTTTCTTTCTTTCTTTCTCTTTCTTTCTTTCTCTTTCTTTCTTTCTCTTTCTTTCTTTCTCTTTCTTTCTCTTTCTTTCTTTCTCTTTCTTTCTTTCTTTCTTTCTTTCTTTCTTTCTTTCTTTCTTTCTTTCTTTCTTTCTTTCTTTCTTTCTTTCTTTCTTTCTTTCTTTCTTTCCTTCCTTTCTCTCTTTCCTTCTTTCTTTCTTTCCTTTCTCTCTTTCCTTCTTTCCTTCTTTCTCTCTTTCTTTCTTTCTTTCTGTCTTTCTTTTGTACTGGTTTTCACCTAGGTATGTACCAGTGCTCTTCCTTAAAGAAGGGAGAGTGTAGAGGAGGGGATGAGTAGCTGGGGACTGCAGGGCCAACTGCATGAACACAGAGCAGTCCTATTTGAGTGGTGCATTTCATGTGAAACCTGCTGGTATGGACCTAAACTATTGATGAGAAACAAGCTTTGTTGGAAAATGCTGTATGGTAGAGAAACTCTCTGCTAAGATGATCAGGTGGT
Organism: Oxyruncus cristatus; assembly: GCA_013399855.1. Taxonomy (NCBI): domain Eukaryota; kingdom Metazoa; phylum Chordata; class Aves; order Passeriformes; family Cotingidae; genus Oxyruncus; species Oxyruncus cristatus. The sequence continues at coordinate 2,951,801 of VXAY01007342.1, forward strand.
TTGCTTTGTCACCATACTTTTGGAATAGTACAATCTATAAGAAATAGAATGGTTTAGTACTGTAAATTGTAAATACTGTAAATACTCAATTTCACAAGCATTTTTTCAAAATAATTTCTATCATAGTACACATTTCAACTGTTAAAATCTCCCTGCAGGCAGAACTTAATGCCTTGATGAGTATCAGGGTCTCATATTCACATATTAAGGCAGTAAGGAGTTATGAGTGTGTGGAGGGAAGTCCGAGACAGGTCTAAAATCCCAGTCGTCCTGAGAGAAGACATTATCCTATGAGTAGTGAATCATCTTACATTCATTATGTAAGAACAATCTCCAGCTCCAGTAGCTCCACAGAAATGTTATAGACAAGAAGAGTCATGTCTTCCTTTAAACATCTTGTAAATGTTCAGCTCAAAATAATAATTTGTTGTTAAGTAGATGCAAAGGTTTTAATGCTACGGATGTTTACTTGCCCTTAAGCATCTCAGACTCCCTTTTCTATCAACTCTGTGCAAAGAAGTGGTTTCCCTAAGCAAACGGGTGAGATGAGACTAGTAAATTAAACAAGTCTAAAATAAAAGGCTTATTTAACTGCAGAAGTTGTTTGTGAGGAATAAAAGGTTTTAATCAAACTTGCCATCAATATTTTCAAAAAGAAAAACCATTTTTCAGTTGTGGTTTCATAAATTCTTTGAAGTATTAATGTAAGCCTGAGAAACTGACTATTAGGCTCAACCAATTGCTGGACATTAGACACAACAAAAACAGGAAAAGTTCAAGAGTCTCTGTTGACTTTCCGCTTGATTGTAACAAACTACTCACTTTCTGGGTTTTCTTTTTTGAAGTGGAATTTTATACAGCAAGGCCAGGCTTTGGTTTTTTTTTTTTTTTTTTATTTCCTTGATACACAAAATTCCCACCAACCTGTGCTCTTTTTTTTCGTTCAAGCATGAAGGATTGCTGTTTGTATTTAATGCGCACACTGCCAATTCTGTTTAATTTAAAGACACAACTCCAGTGTACCTGAAAAGAAAATCTGGAACATCAGTGCATGGGTCAGAAGCAAATCTGGCTGGTAATTATTAGTTGTTAAGAAATATCACGGCAATTAAATAGTGTACACTTATATAAGTACACTTACAGAGAGAGAGAAAAGTGCCACAGGTTCCTGTCACAAAAATATCGTCCCATAGAATCTAGAATGCTAGAGGATAATTCACTAACATTAGTAAAAGTTCACTGCAAAATGGAAAAAGAGAGATTTGCATTAGCACCAGGATATTCCACACTGAGGCAGTCTGACTAAGAAACAACATCCTATAAGGCAGACACACACTTCACACAATATTCATATATTTAGAGGAGTGTTCTTTTATGAGTGCTTTAATACTTTGGGATCATGTGTGTTGTTTTAGAGTGACATTAGTCACATCCCAGGGAAATGTGAGCTTCCAGGCCTGCCCATTTTGGTGCTGCGCTAACTTGACCCACAGATCTTACCACATTAAGACATGAAGAGAGGACTTAAATCTTCATTATTTTCACCTGTTGGCTTTCGATCTTTTTTTTTTTTTTTTTTAACCTGCTCTCTCAGAGTGATACAGTTCATAAAAGTGGTGACCTTTCCCTCGCTTCTTGATTTACGCAGAACGGAGGAGAAAAGGGACTTTCATGCACTGGTAGGAGTCTAAAAATATAAAGTAAAGCTGCTGCCAATCCCCATTCAGGTGAAAGGATTAAGAAAAGCTCTTTCTTTTTCATTCTTATTATGGGTGGGTGCTACTGCTCCTCTTGCTTTCCTGCACAATTCAGCTCCCCCCCCATCCCTGAGAGCTGGAGGGCAGAAGCACCCTGCTTGGGCACGCCTGTTGCACAATATGCCGGTTTATGGATTTGTCATGATTCCGTACAGCTCCATGAATAGAAAAATTTCAGTTGCCCCCCTGTTTTCTGTCCAAAGACACAGAAATGGAAGAAGAAGAAAAAAAAAAAATCTGTTCTATTCCATATTTTCATTCCTAAACAAAACCATACTTAAACTTTCAAGAATACTTAAAAATTCAGACAGGTATTTGGAAGAGAAAGTTATCATCACATCCCGCAGAGATGTCCCCAAATGCCTTTGCTGTAACTGCATAGTAGGAAAAGCTGTGTTGTTCAGTTCTGGGAGTAGCTCATTGTACTTACAACCTGATAAGATCTGAATTCCCAACCCTGTAACCTACCAAATGATGATACATCACTTTGTTCAGATTTTCTATGGCAGGGAAAAGAATGTGTGGGAAAACTGAGAGGACATGGAAAAAGAAAAGATGGAAAAAGAAAAGATATATATTAAAAAAAAAAGGAAAAAATAATATAAATATATCAAGTAAATGAAAGTCCTTCTGCTTTCACTTCATTACCTTAGAAATTTCATCTCATTTTCCTGTGACCTCTCCCCTCTCAAAATTTTTTACTCTAAATTCTATCAAAATAGTATGGAAGAAAATTTAAAAATCTCTCAACTTTTCTCACTGTTTCCAAGCCCCTTTATCATCACAAAATACACTTTAGAAGGACTCAGGAACCTGTAAAGATTTACTAACAGGAAATCCTGGGGTTCACTATTCATCACCTGATACCTACCAGAGGTTTAGAAAAATCCACTCAAAATTAGATCAGGTAGAAATAAACAGGGAAGGAGCTTTTGACAGAAGAAAAGACAGTGGAGTAATTGGAGAAGGTGAAGTTCAGTGGTCAGGAGAGAGGAGGGATGGTAATGTGAGAGCACAGTAAAGGATGGGATAAATGGTCCTGCTGCAGTAAGGCTGATAATGATGTAGTTAGTGGAAATGGGGAAAGGATATTTAACAATCAGCATAAATGAATAGATTTTGGAGGGTAATCAAGAATGCAATTGAATTGGGAGGAGTATGGGAGGAATAGAGAAACCCTTAGAGGTTTTGAAGATTTATTTGAACCGAAACTTTAGTTGATTTACATCTCAAGAGAGAACTATAGCATAATAATGTAAAATATGCCTCTTCTTTAATATTGCAGAATACAAAGACAAATGTTATTACACAAACTTCTCCTTAAATGCCTATCCCAAGATATCTTTAATGCAGTTCACAGTATTAGATTATCTATATTAAACAATCCCCAGCTCAGGCCTGTAGTAAAATACAGTGGTACCCTTCCATTTGAGATCTACTGGACCTCTATAATTCAGAATCTACAAGGCAAACAAGTAACACAGGATATTTTCTGCATCCGTTTTTTGATTGTTCTGTTTGCTTGATTTTTTGTTAATTTTAACTGAAAAGAAAATTGTCAGCTGCTAAATGCAGACATCCAAACACTTTTCTTTTTAATCACTGAAGAGTTTGTCTTGACTAGATGTGTAATAGAAGTTTAATTAAACATGGTGCTGGATTTTTTTCTATGCCCAACACTGCCATTTTCTTGTAATGACCTATTTTCTTCTTCTCAGAACTGTTTCCTATTTCCTCTTGATGTCATTGCCACTGATGTTATTCTCTCAAGCATATTTTTACTATTTCAGCTCTACCAGTTGTCCTTGCTTTTGTTCTCCTCCCCCTTGTATTGTTGTCCTTATGTGTCTTATGACCTTATTACTGTGCAACTCTTAACCTTTTCTTTTGGCAACCATTTACAGGAAGGACATTAAGGTACTGAGCTGACCAGCAATAAGCTAAATGTCTTAACTCTCATTACTGACAGCTAGTGCCTGAACTATAGGATTTTTATGGTACAAATGAGGGGCAAGCAAGTACAGTAAATAAAGTGCTAAATGACAATGTGTTAGCCTGTAGAGACCAGGACAGTGGTTTACTGCAGGGATCACGGTTACACAGAGTTTTATTTAAGGTTTTAAATTATGACCTGCAAGTTATCATGTTTAATTCAGCTCACAAATGTAGCATACAGGCAGTCAGAGAATTATGAGACTGGAATGGGATGAAGATATACCAACATCTGATAAGAGCAGTGCAGCTGAGTGAATGTAGGGAGAGGGAATGGAGATAGAGAGGAAAGACAAATAGATAAGGGGAAAAAAAAGAGGCAAAACCAGTTGTTCTCTGAAATGTCTTCTCATAAAATTTCTTACAAGTACTACATGCAGTACTGGGCTCCACATATATACTAATGAGGAGTGCTTAGTGAGCAGACAGAACTTGTGGCAAAGTACATACTTATAGTGCAACTGAAAGATGATGTCACAGTTCATGCAGACTTGCCTGAAACTGTTATACCAAGCTAGGCTGGTGATTAATAATGGTGAACAAGCATCCTCACGGTTCCCTGTTTGGCACAGCATCCTGAGTGAGTTTTGCAGATGATGCCAAAACCCAGGTTTAACAACTAAACAACTTGTCACAGGTAGGTTTCTACAACTTGCAATCACACCTTTGAGTTTCAAGACAGTCATAGCTGCTTCGGTAAGTATTTATTAGACAGGTGAAAAAAAGTGAAGAGAAGTTATAAAAGTTCCACAGCCTGGACAAATAACAGAAACTGAGCCTAGGGAAAACAGCATCTCTTCAGTAGAAACCTATGAGAACAGTAATTTCAGTAATTTTGTGGGTAATGAGGCTTTTTCTTCCTGCACTGTTGTCATGGTTGCATGCTTCCACATTCATTAGTTTGTCCTTTGGTAAAAATCACTGGTTAAAAACAGAAAACACTCTCCAATCTTCAAAGGGCCTTCTGTCTTTCTCAACTTTCTTCCTCCCCCCACCAAAAAACCCCACTGCTACGCTAACCTTAAAGTCACTGAAGTCTAATAAGATGTAAATGGGAAAAAAATCATATTTGCTTATTCTGATATTACCCCCCTTAATATTCTGATTTTGCTTTCCAACAGGTGAACAGTTTTCTCTCAGTCACTGGTCATTTGCCTTAAGGAAAGGTAAAAAATCTTTTTGACGATTATAGCTTGTGCATCCTGCCAACCCCATCTGCAATGGCGAAGACATCCAAATATCAGGCACAACATGAAGCTATGCTATTTATTTTGTTTCATTTTTAAGTTTGTTTTGTTTTGTGGGTTTTTTTTAATACTTATGCTACCATATGACCCTGTGTTTTTTCAAGGCAATGAAGGCTGCCCTCTGAAAGCAGTTCAGCACTTCTCAGTCCAGCACAGCAGACATCTATCACATTCCCAAGCAAGATAATTGCACAGAACTTTAAGCAAAAGGTCAAAAATATAATCTATTCTATAATCAGAGGTCTTTAAAGTACCTAAGAAGGCAGACCTTGGGTAATGCATAGATGAAGGAGAAAGGCAGTTTTCACTGGGAAAAGAAGCTGTAGAATAAAGTAAGAGTAGAGGGAAGGAAGTGTGAAGGCTTTGAAGCTGAGCCACAACTCAGCTAACAGTCTGATTTATACACACAATCTTTCTTATTCTTTCCCACAATAAATCACTATTGCACAAGAGGTTTTGGTATCCAATGGTTGCACTGGAGGAATTCTTATGTCATTTTGCTTTTGTGCTGGTTAAGCCTCCCTTCTAACTCTTCCCTTCCAACTTCCCAGAATTTCGAATACATATGCAAAATTTGTAGACTCAAAATAGGTTAATCCATTCAGAAATATCTCTGCAGAGTTATATCATTCTGAGTCTTACCTACGGATTATGTTTTCTACTTTATTTGCTGAATCAGATCTTAATTAGTGTAAAAATGGCATTTCAATTGTATTTTCAGGTCTTATCATGTCAATATAGAATACATAGTCTAGTATTGATAGTAGGAATGTAGAAGGGAAAAATGAATAAGAATATTTTTACAAACTTAGAATCATAGAATCAGATGGGTTGGAAAGGACCTCTGAGATCATCAAGTCCGACCCTTGATCCAACACCACCGCGGTTACTAGACTATGGCATTAAGTGCCACGTCCAGCCTCATCTTGAAAACCTCCAGGGATGGAGAATCCACCACTTCTCTGGGCAGCCCATTCCAGTGGCTGATTACTCCCTCTGTAAAGAATTTCTTTCTAATTAAACTTGAAGGCTTACACAAAGGTTTCATGTTTAGAGATTATAAGAATCCCCTGCATTCACTGCCATGACTGTAAATTGCTCCCCACTGCCAAAAGCCAGAGCAGAATTAATTCTGTAAATAAATTACCATTTTTGAGAAAAAAATTATGGAATTCAGAACTGAGGCCTGAGGGTACACAGAAGTCTCAAAGCACTGGATTTCGCAAAATCTTATATAGCACCTGTTACAACTATTCAATGTCTATAGTGGGTAAGTTAATTTACCTGGGAAGTACTGTGTTATGTGAGATGACGCAATCACAAACTATCCAAAACTTGTGCTGCTTTTGAAGAATTTGGGTGAGACTGTGGAGGAAAGTATAACAGTAACAAAAGTTAAAACTCATTGGGGCAACAGTCTCTACTTTGCATGGTATTGGTATTGCCTAAAAGGCCATTGTGCTGGTTTGGGCTGTGATAGGGTTAAATAGTAGCTGATATAGGGCTATGTTTTGGATTTGTACTGAAAACAGAGTTGAAGACACAGGGATTTTTTTTTTATTGCTGAGCCATGCTTACACAGCATTGAGGCCTTTTCTACTCCTCATGTCATTCCACCAGTGGAGTGCACAAGGAGTTGGGAGGGAACACAGCTGGGAGAGCTGACTCCAACTGACCAAAGCAATATTCCATACCATATGACAATGTGCTCAGCAATAAAACTGAGTGGGAAGCTTGGTGAAGGGTGCAGGGTAGTGTTAAGGGTCTGGCTGGGGATGTGTCATTTGGTGGTGAAAAATTGTTTTCGTTTGCATCACTTGTCCTCCTTGGGTTTTATTATTCTCTCTCTTTATTATTTTTCCAGTTTTCCTTATTATTATCACTGTTGCTTCTAAATTACTAACCTGTATTTACCTCAGCCCACAAGTTTTCTCACCCCATCCCACTGAGGGGGAGTGAGTGAGCAGCTGTGTGGTGTTTAGTTGCCAGATGGGATTAAAGCACGACAGCCATGCTCAGGACCATGTTAGGAAACTCAGCTTCTGTTATCTAAACAGTCCCAGAAAGATTACAGAAATGCATAGAAGCCATTAGACATGCTCTAGACACTGAAATCTTGCAATCAATAAATTTTCCAGGCAGTCAGACAAGGATAGAAACAAGACAACATTGCCTAATGTTAGACAAATAGCCTAGGAAAGCAATCTTTCATTAATCAAAAATTTACAATACTCTCGTCACTGTCAGTTTGGGAGCTAATGATTGCTAAAAGTTGGATGTTAAAAAACTGGAATGTCTACTAGCATGAAAGAACAATTTGCTTGTGACAGAAAAAAAAATGGGAGAATTTGGTTTATGATACTTCGCTCACACTTGAAATAACTATTTTATTATTATTATTATTATTAAATAATTGTTTATTATTATTATTAAATAATTTTTTAACCTAAGTGAGACTCCAAAAGCAGTTTAGATCTTCTATGAATTTGATATTTGTTTTTTTAAGTGTAGAAGAGTTAAAAAAAAAGAAAAAAAATACAGTTGAACATATCTATATGTGTGTATATGTAATATACACTTATATACATGTGTACTTGAAGCTTATGCACCCTTCAGCCAGTATAAATACATGTGTGCTACTGCTATCGGATGGTTCAACCAGTTCTGATGACAGGGATTTCAAATCCTTTCCCAAACAGAAGGAACAGAAATGCCTGTATATCATTTTGCTTCTAAGCCTCTCCTCCAGTGTTTTGACACCTTTTGGTGCCACTTTCTGTGTTCCACCATAGTACAAATAGTGTGACAAGTACAGGCACCATCGGTAGCCACAGTCAGTACACACAGAGACATTGGTAACCTCCCCAGGCGCACCCCAGGAAAGAACACAGACTGTACATTCTCCCTCCCCATGTCACTCACACAGACAAGGCCTTCCACAGTAGATGTTGCTCTGCTGGCACCTAACTCAGTTAAAATCCTGTCATTCCCTTTTTCATTGTTACTGGTAGCTGCAAGCTACAAAGAGCTAGACGGAAGCAAAGAACTTGCTTCAGATACCTTCTCTAAATTGAACTCATGGATTGTCATAGATTATGTCCAAGTCCTATTTAGACTGAAAAAAAACAAATCTGCACCACTGAAGACTTGATCCTAGCTTTCACTAGTTCTTGCTAAGCATGTATAAAAGGTTAGTCTGGAATCACATTATCACTGGTTTTTTGTGGGTAGAGAGGGTCATCACTACATATCCTGTTCCTGTTCACTGGAGGAGATGCTTTCACTTTGATCCCAGAATGCCTGTATTAAAACACTGCAAATTCAGTAATAGAATCATCATATTATTGTAATGTAAGTTAGGTGAATCAGCTGAATCATGCTAAATCATTACATATTCTTATCTCAAAAATCTGAATAAACTGGATCGTTTTTTATCTGCACTTTAAAGGAATGTATTGCCTTGGAAGCCACAAAAAAAAAAATTTCATACGGCTAAGTCCTTAATATGTATTCACATTATTAAAGACTACACAGCACTCACAGCTTACAAAAATGTGCCTGTACATAATGTGAGTAGTATCTTAAAAATGCTGTCTAACTAATCAGCACTGATGCTGATTCAGGTCTGTGAATGACTTGGACATGATTCTCAAGAAAAACAACTTACTAGGTCTTGGCACAGCTGACAAAAATAAAGATAAAGGTTGGTCTTGTGGAGACAGCACTGCTCTGGGACACTATACCTAGTTTTAGTACCCCGGATCAACCACAGAGCTTCCCACAGTTTCCATTTGACTTCAGGCAAGATTATTCACCTACACTGTGATTCAGTTCCCCAGGCACAAAATAAAGACATTTTCTAATCTCACTGGGGTGTTATAATGACAAAACTGAGTAACTGTGATGTGCTCACATGCTGGATCAGACAGCCACAGAAACACTTAGACCACATCAAGACTTATGACCCAAAAGTTTAACTCGAATTATCTGATACATTCTAAGGGCTCTTATCTTTAAAGGGAAGCCTTTCCATAAGCAAACCAAATGATCTAGTCTCAGGCTAACTAGGCTAAGTGGGATCTTTCTTCTTTCCTTTGAACAGGTTTCAAAGTAAAACAAGATAAGCAGAAGCTCCTTAGAGGACCTCTCTTCACAGAAAGCTGGGATGTGACAAGAAGTGCAAAGCATCTCTAATTTCAGGAGCAAAAGCTTTAGTTTGGTGGAGTGAGATGCAGTGTTTACACCCACAATAGATAAAAGAAAGAAATTCCCCTGTCCTCAGGGGATGTGCCACAGGGAATTCTTTTTCCTTTGTTTTCCCTTTTGTTTTCAGTGTAGACACATGCCAATCAATGAAATATCTATCCTGCGGGAATTTGCAGAAGACTTTCCACACAGAACTAAAACATACACATTTGCTTTCTCTTAATAGAAGGATCCATTCATGTGTAATTTATAGCTGCTACTAAATAAATTAATCACCTTGAAAAGTATTTTTTATTAATTGATCAACATGAAAAATATAGTGCTAGTCAGCTTTTTGCAAGAATTGTTTTGGATGAAAATTGATACTTAATCTAATTTAATGCCTGTCATGGTTTGGGGTTTAGGTTTGGGTTTTTTTAACAAAACACTGACAATATTGAAGTGTGAAAGCACATCTCTACAAAAAGTATTTTTAAAGTTGGGATTTCTGTCTTGTTCTTAAATATGACTTATATTTTGTTCAATAATAATTCCATCCTACTCTTCAATAAGTAATGCGTGGCTTAACATTTGTGCACACGTATTTTCTTTAGAGACAGGCAAACAATTTTCTAAGTAAATTTAGCAAGTTTTTCTATTCTGAGAATGACTGAAAACTGATTATTCTTTCTGAAAGCAAGGCATTTTCCCACACTGTAGCATGGGTCTTAATGATTTGCTCTAAGTATTTAATACTTCATACCAAGACAGTTCCACATTCCAAGTAATAGTACATGCACTAGCGTCACTGCATTTACACATGCTAATTGTGTGTGTGCTCAAACTCCTGTCTCAGTTAATCATTTTTGCACCAAGGCTCTCTGGAGAGACTTGTAACACCTGCCAGTAGTCCTCTCTACAAAAATAGACTAATAGCCATCATTGCTCTTTAGCACACACTGAAGTAAAGCAGTTATAGCTTAATGGGTCAGACACATTTGTATGTTCTCTCACATCCATACCAACCGTGAATCAACCTCATCACCTGACATATTTACTGTTCTGCAGGTAGTAGTAGATTGGTATGTCATCCTACTGTTGCTTTGCCACTTGGGTGGGTCTGAAGCATGTCATTTGAGGTCACAGGTCCATTGCTCCAGAACAATAGCATGAAGCAGGTCACCCTGGTGTAGATGCATTACTAAACCAGTAAGAAATTTCAACAGTGGATTATACAATCCAAGTTAGAGTAAGAGATGCTGCTTTTTGTTGTTCCTTTTTTCTTGTTGGAGGGTGGAAGTTGGGGAACTTGGTGTGCCAGAGAACCCATCTGCAGGAGCAAGTTTTGACAAGCTGCTTGACATCTTTCAATCTTAAAAATGTATGGAATTTAAGTGCCTAATCCTGACATATTAAAATGAGAGTATTAGTTTAGACGTGTAGCAAAATTTTGCTGTCTCTAAGTCAAGGTACCTCCTGCCCTTACAGTTTGCAAGGAGGAACATGACATGCAGCACTTGGCTGGTCTAAAAATTATAAGTTAAACATCAGTGTGGTTCAACAAATCTCGGAAAAAATATCTAATTAACTCTGACTTAGCATGTGTCATTTAGCAACACACTGTTACAGACTGAATTATATAAATACAAAGAATATGCTTCCTTTGTCCATCATTAAACACCTTCAGATATCCATATATAAGGGGAAAAAAAACACACAAAAAAACCCCCAAAGAATATTTATTACAACTATAACTCTCCTAATTTAATCTCTACAATGATTATGCTATCTAGGAAAAAGTGGGCAGAGGTTCCTTCTACTCTTTCTTCTCTCACCTAGCTATCCTAAAGCAAAAAAATCTCTAATAAAAGATACAGCTTTTTAGATAAATGAAATACAGGCATCTCTTCTAAAAATATTTAAATTCAGAGTTCAATAGGGAGTTTTATCCCAGCTATCTAATGCTTTTAAAACTCTGGGGAAAAGCTGGACCCTCTATTAAAACCCACTAAATTAATTCGAATGTAAAACTCCTGTATATGAATTGTGTGTGCCCTTTTGAGTCGTTTCCCGCTCCGTCATACCAAGTGCCCAGAGATGTCTGATTTCAGACACCTCAGACTGAACTACTGCAAAACCTCTTGAAAAAGTGGCAGCTGGTAGCGATGGGGCTGACATCCAGGGGGAGGAAATGTAGAAACAATCACGGGAACTACTTTTCTGAGACTGACAAAGTAAAGCCCTGAGCTCCTCCACCTTCCCCCACCCTCTTATCGGGGGCGGGCAATGAATATACATGTTAACCAGCTCCATTCTTGCTTCGGGTTTGATGGCAGTCCTGCACCCACCGTTGTTTGAGGGAAAGATGCAGGGGACAGACTGCAGGATTGTTACCCAGATGTTTCAAGCCACCCACAGAAAAGCATCAATGGGCTATAAATTTGTGAGGGGAGAAGAAGATTTGCAAAAGAATTGAAGGCAACCACAGGGAGAAGCTGCAATAAAAGGAGCTCTGCTGGTGGTAGGGTACCAGTAGATGAGCAGGCTGGGGGCTTTCCTATGGCAATCTGCTCCCTGCTAGCCATGAATTTTAACCAGTTGTACACAGAGTGATTGCTTTACTTGTTTAGACTTCTATTGACACACAGCCATGTAGTTAAACAAAGGTCAGAATTACCGAAATACCATAAACTGCCTACACACAGCCATTGGGAAAAGGAAGTAGCTGGCTTACCGACATGGTTTGCTTCTTGCCTTTTTTTTTTTTTTTTTTTCAGATCCTTGTGCAACCACGTTGGGGATTTTCTTTTCTCTTTTTTCTTTAAATTCCACACAGTGCTAACTTTCATGAGTGAATACGTTTTTCTATAAAGAACATGTGCTGCCTTTTTTTTTTTTTTTCGTTTCCTTTAAGTATGAATTACAAAGAAGCAGACAATTATAGTCCTAGACAATGTAGGGGAAAAAAACCCCTAACTTAAGTCCTGATTTCACCAATTTTTTTTCCCTACTGAGTAATAAAATTTTATTTACTAAACTTCAGTCTGTAGGTTCACAAATGCAAGAAAGGACAAGTATTTTTATTTCATTGCAAACACACCACAGTTATGTTGTACCAGGGAGAGCCATGTGTACATGTATGCCAGCAGAGCTTGCACCAATGGGACTTGGATGTCTTCATTTTCCCAGGCTTCAGCTCTGCATGCTACCTAAAGTGACTCCCACTGCAGTCCAGATTCTCAGCTGGATTATATTATACATAGCCACTAATTATCCACTGATTTCCTATCACATTTATTGGCAGGGAAGATCTCTGCCACCTTTTTCATAGGAGCTGCTTGAAAAGAATGAGATGTGTTCCTGAGGTTATAGCCAAAGCAGGAATAGCTATGCTTGACTTCAATTTTTCTTAGATTTTACTTAGGGAGTGTATTAGATAAGTATAGAGGCTCTCTGGCTTTTACTCTGCTGCATCACTTTTCTGCATATCATACTGCAAGAAATTATTGCAAAGGAATCTGCCATCAGGGTTATCTTCCAGGCGTTATTCATGCAGGACATAACCCTTAGTTTTTAATCTTTTACTCAAGAATCTTAAAAATTATCTGCAACTAAAATCAAGAAAAGTCAGCATGATATTAAAGCTTAAGAAATTTCGAATACATGAACTAAAGTTTTAAATATAATACAGTATCTACTAAAGGAAATTACACTGAGAGTCAAATCCCTCCTGGTATAATGTACTTCAGATGATCAATAAAAGCTGGGTGTTGTATCACAGAAGTTTGATCAGCATAGTTGCAGAGGAGGCCTGTGCAGTTCATTATGAAAGCCCTTTGGGGACAGACAACCTTGTTTCTAAACCAGGTTATTTATTATCAGAAAAACAAAAACCTATTATGAATCATGGTACCTCACATTAGGACATAAGTACATGCACAAGACTGAAATACCTTAAAACATCTGACTTTAAACTAAGAAAGTGCAAATTAGAGGTATTTATTTTATTTAGAACCAAGAACAGATTGCTCACTTCATATGAGGTCTCACCCTGAAGCTGCCATACAAGATGACATGATTGCCTGACAGACCACAAATGTCACACAAACAACCAGTGCCCTTTGGCCATAATACTTACAATATGATTAGAAAGTTCACGGCCAAGATGAACATAGCCAAAGACCCCAAGTTGAATCAATAAATACATGCTTTTTGAATTTTATGCAGCATCAAGTTAGATGATATTTTCAGTTAGAAAAGTACGGTAAGCACTGGCTATGTAAGGTTTATTTCTTTTTTCGGGGCTAAAAAATCTTTCAGATGTCACCAGTTATAAACAAACAGAGAAACACAAAAACCATTAGATTGGATCTTGAGGACAAGTAATTTATAGCATTTGTAGTCTTCAAGCCCAGGATACTGGAATTGTGCTTGATGTTCCCTACCCCATTACGTGCCTTCTACAAGCAAACCCAGTGGTTGACATTGAGTTTTCAAGTTATTTTTAAAACCTGCATAATGCATTTAGGGTAAGATTTTTAAGGACAAGACATTTTGAAGTACATCACATCTGACTCAAGCTAACAATGAATTTCTCTGTGGTCTTACTGGATGAAAAGGAAGTCTTGGGTGAACCTGTTCTCTTTAATCACAGTGAAATAATACTCTTTGATTTTCAGTGCATGTCATTCACAGTTATTTATAGGACAATGCTGGAAGTCAAAACAGTCATCAAGGGTTAGTAGATATTAGACTTAACATCATATGTTTTCATTAATGGGCTTAAATGAACAAGTAAAGAAATACTCCAGTGATTAAGGCTATTAGAAAACTAGTCACTCATATCAGCCACCAAACAGGAGTTTCAAATTTCCATTAAAAAAGTATTTTCTGTCTTAATGAATGATTATTTGGTCACAATATGATTTTCTGAAAACAGCTAAATTATGATGCATCACTAAGTACTGATGGCTCAAAAATTTAATTGCCTGTGTCAGACTCTCTTCTTAAAAATCAGGCACTAGAATCCAAGCAGCTAAAACTATTATTTCTACAAATATAGCTGGGTTTAAGCAACATTACAGTCCTTTAAAAGCCCATTGCCATCTGCTCTGTCAAAGTAATAAATGAAGAAGTTGGATTTACATGTGGCAGTCTGTTAAATGAGGTAAAGTTCAAGACAGACTTTTGCTTCCCAGCAGATGGGGATCTCCCAGCAGGGACGGAAGTCAACAAAGAGGGTAGCAGGGGGTTTCCATAAATTCATGTGATCCCTGGGCAGAACTAAATGGATTAAATAACTAGGACTCTAGGAGTTAAGCTGTATCTTGTTATACTAAGATGTCTCTGCATATTAGGTACACAACAGTTATTCATCCTTTCTTGATAAAGTAGAGAAAACATGCTATTCTTTTTTTTTTTTTTTTAATTTTGAGCTTGTTTTGCCTTGTGTGTTCTTTTGGAACTGCAAAGCACAAGACAAACTATAAATCTCTTCTACACAATTGAGAAGATTTAAAAGTCTATATTATCATAGAAGAAGGCAAAAAGTGTTTGTGGGTACTATCAGTGGTTTCACTTGCGTATCCTAAAACTGCTACCATTCATGGTTCATTAATATTTGTGTCACAGGGATTATTGCTAGAGGTTGTTTAAAATATTATTATTTATCTTCTGTCACTGGAAAAGTGGACAAATTTTACAAAGTTTCCACTGTTTTGCAAACTTCTGTTTATCACCCAGATTCATCACATTTGAGGAGTTTGGCAATAAACAGCAGTGTTTATAGAATGAAAATATAAATGGGAAAATGCTTAGATGAATACAATACATATCTTTAAAGTTATTTATATGTATGTAGGCAAAGAAATCTGTATTGAATGTTTAGGTTTTTATTTTAGGGCCATTGAGCTTGAACAAGAAATTTAATAGCCAGGATTGTAATGCATTACAGTGAACATATATATTTGCCTTTGAATAGTCTTTCATATTTGCTTTTGACAGCATATTCCAAAATTAGTCTCCTGAATTTTTTATGCTTTGTCTGACATGGTTTCTGACATTCCTTGAGCAAGAACCTGATCTAGAGTGAGGGTTTTGAACTTGAGTGGTTTGTTTGTTTAAATTTACTTTGGCTGAAATCATGCCGTTATTTGCTTCAGTGGCCAAGATCACTGCTTCCTTTACCATAGAATGACAAAGATGTTCTTTTTTGTGTGTTTTTCATGGCATTGGATTTTCAGTAGATGAAAACCAAAATTTGCCTGCTTATGGTTTCCATAGGTTATATGAACTGGTACTTGCAGTGCAGCCTGTTTGGGGTGCTGTATTTCACTTAATTCCAACTCAGACAAACACAAGGAAAGAAACAGTTTGCTTCTGCAGCACAGGTAAGAGCCATTTGTTTAGTCTTAATGGTATTTTAATTAAGCAAAATTAATAGAAATTATACTTGGTGTTTATATAGAGAGGTGTATAGTTTTAGGCACAATGCAGATGTGTGCACATCCACACAGATCTATATCTGCTCGGGAATTTTGAATGGTTTTCGTTAGAGAGATGACTACAGGGTTTATGTCACCTGATTGCCTGCCTGCCGAAAAATTGTTTCTTCACTTAGGAATGATGAGTGATTAAAAAATATAGAATAATTAACATAAATATTGCAGATCTTAAAATATTATTGTTTATGTAATTTTCTGTTTAACTGTCTTTTGTACGTGGTCTGATACTAAACCTCATGAAGAATAATCTCTTTCCTGAGGAGGCAATGCACTTCCAAAAGTCCTTTGTTAAGGTGACAGGCTAGAAATTCTACCCCATCAGCCATCTTTTTCCCATATTACCGACTCCTTGCATGTAAAATAAGTTTAGGGGAGGATCTCTTTGTCAAAATGAGTTAACTTCATTGCGATCTCAATCAAAATTCTGGCACACATTTATTTTCATGTCTCTTCTAAAAAGCATACAGCAATTTGAACTACTGTCAACTTTGAACCAACTGGCTTTGGGTCTTCTGAGAAGAAACAAGAAAAGCCCAACAGAAGAGTGTAATCTGATAGAAATAGGCTGCCCAGTCTGTGCAGCAGTAGTAGGGCCCGTTTCCCACTGCAGAAACACTGTGAGCCGTGCAGTTCCCAAACACAGGATGGGATATTGTCAGTTGATTTGCCAGTGAGCATCTACAGGCAAGGTAATGGTGAGATGGGCGTAGAGCTTTGTATGTCTTGGCAATTTTTGTTTTCACATTCAGCTGAGTGTCTTTTATATCTGTCTGCTGGCTTCTTAGTGTTATCGTAGTTGAAAGTGGATGGGATAGAAAGTACAGTTTGGGCAATGAAATATGTCCTTCTGCTCCCATTTTGTTTGCAGTATTTCAAAGAATGTTTTTGAGAGCTGCAACATTTTTTTAACAAAACTGCAACAATAGAGAGATGAGTCTTTTATTTGCTTCCCCTGAAGTAAGCATCCAGCTCCTATTGTTTTCAAAACTGAAGGATCAAGTTCATGACATGTTTACAAGAAAATACAAAGGGAAGGCAGAAAACATAACAAGTATAAATATCTCTATACACCTATCTATATATAAAAGTAAAAACTTTTAAAGCAGTCTGTTTGTTCCCATTTCAAGAAATACACAAATGGTCCTATTAACATCTGAATACGCTGTATCACATTGTTTGACTGAAAGGGAAGGAAAAGAAAAGCAACAGAAAATTTGAGGTCACTTGAAATGTGTGATAGAGGACTGTGCTGTGCTAGAGAAGGGAATATTGAAGACAGGCTTGAATCCTGAAGAAATTTTGTGAAAGACTCTTTGTGTGGACTTTGGAGAGCATTGAACATCTTCATGACTTCAGAGACAATCTGAGCTGTGGATCTTCACAGGAACCACAGATAAAATCTCACATAGCACCTTAATCTCTACATTCACTTAAAGGAACTCATGTACTGAGGTCTCTCAAGTTACTTTTTGGAATGTCTTCCTAGTCTGATTGTATTTTGTAGCAGTGTCCTGCTTTTATTTGTCTCAAAAGCCCACACTCCACTATCATGTGGTATTGTTCATTGACATGGGCTATTTTAAAGCAACTACCAATTCGTCAAATCCCCATCAGTGCCAGTGGCTGTCGAAAGTGCCAGGAAGCTTAGTTCATGTCTAAGTGTCATACCATTTACCTCCTCATTCACCCTTCTGTCTTTTGTAGTTTCTTGGCCCTCACCATGTATCTTCTAAATGTGTATGTCAGCTGGGAAAAAGGGCAGCCATGGGTTACAGCTGGTAGTCCTGGTACTTTCATGATGCGCTGTAAAAAATGTTTACCCTGTCATCTTCCCCTTGAAATAGCCATTGATACAATAAGTAAGGCTACTTTCAGAACTTCTGCAGTAATTTACTCTCATTTCTTCACTAAAGAAAGAACTGATATTTTGCCTTAAAATTATTAAATATCAATAGCACAATCTATATAATTTTGTTTAGAAAATAATTCATTAAAATTTTAGCTCCCTCCTAGAAAAAGGAGGGTCCCAGCTTCAGGAAAAGAGAGTTTTGTTGTATTTCCATCAAGCTATTTTTAAGTGCCTTAGGTTAGACCCACACAAGGACTCAGGCAATGGTGAGAAATGCAGGTCACCTCTCCTAGACACCTTGCCTGTTATTAAGGCCCACTGCCCTAAGTCAAATTAAATTGGATGTCTCACACAGAAGACATGAACAACACACTCTTTCAAAGGAACCTCCAAAACAAGCTTAGTCATGAGGCTATAGATTACTCTGATGTGACAGAGTTTGGGCATTAAGCTAGTCATTTAGATGTTAGGCATCATCAAAACTTAGGTAAATGCATGTGCAGACAGAGGCAGGGTTTTAAGAAACAAATGAAACAAATGGCTACCTATTTTGGTCTCACAGCACCGAGACAGAGCATTAGACCTCCAAATTGGTTGTCAAGATCTAAAATCTGTCCTAGTTTTTTAACAGAATTAGCCTTAAATTGTTTTAAATGTCAATTGTTGCTTGAAGAGAGGTGAGCTGCTCAAAATTATCTAAATATTGCCATTTTAAGGAGGAAGTGTACTATTTCAATAGCATTACCAACAGAAAGACTGAAACAGCAAAAAAACCCCCTATATTTTAAAGACAGCAGCTACTCAACCATTTCTTTGGTAGTTTAATTATACCTTATGATTTCCCTAGGGTCAAGTTTCCTTTTACATGGTACACATATATAACTAAAAATATTTTGCTGACAAATGATATATGCAATGTGACAAAGCTGCAAAACAAAGGAATGAATGTGATCTTAAATGAGATCTCCATAGAAGACCTTTTACTTTTCAGTTGGCAGATTCCATTGCTTTGACTCAGTACTGCTCTGTAAAACAAGTTTCAGGTGTAACCTATATTACGGTGTTGGGTTAGATGAAAAATATCTCATCCAAAAGTGCTCAAAGAATTAAAACAACATTTTTCCTCAGATGGTTACTTATGAACAAGATGCTGAAAGTAGAATTATCGCTTCTTGGGAGAAGCTGTTTTTAAAGTAGTCTTTAATTCCCTGGTGCAAGTTTTATTGTTCCAAAAGCTAAATTTCATTTAGAAAAATATAAAACAGAATTTTCTTTTATTTTGAAGTGTTTCTAAAGTTACTTTCTGAAACCATAAAGTTCATATTTTAAACTTCAATTTTTTAAACAGGAATTATCAGTAAAATTTATTACACTCCACACACTACAGATCAAGGGTGAAATAGATTCAACTGTCCTCTGCAGCGTTCATTACTTTTTGTCCAACTATTGTTATTTATAGTTAATCTGAATTTTCACATGCATGATAAAACAGAAGAAAAACATATAAACATTTTCTGTAACTGAGGTAAGCCTTTCATCATGAACTTTCCACTCAGCATGAGTGACCAGAAACTAGGAAATGTGATTATTTCATCAACATTTACCATAAATATTCATTTACACAGATGTAAGTTCAGAACAAATCTAGTAAAGGCCATGAACATATTCTGGATATTCAGCAGTCTAAATGACAGTAGAAGTGTATCCCTGCCTGCCTCTGACAGTGTTTCACTTAAGTGTTATTTAAAACAAATTTCCAGTGCAATAAAGTCTCTCCCCTCTGCAAACGTAAATTATATTTAATATGCCTGGGAACAAGTGAGGCTGCCAAAGTCTGAGGCAAGCCAGCCTTTATGACTTCAGTCCGTTCTCAGCCCTTGATTACAATTTGATTTCCTTTGGCATCAAAAGACAGACTATTTTAGTGAACAATGTTCTTCCTCTACCAAGAGTGAGCTCTAGTTTCTTGGCAGAGGTCCTATTTACTTGCAGACAACATGTCCAACCTCCCAGCAATAGCAGACCCATGGACTTTGATTTAAAGCAGCTCAAAGTAAGAAAAACAGAACAGAATGTATATTGCTCACTTGAGAGGCTTATTGTTTAACCGGCCTACTTATCATTAGCCTGTGCTCCAATCCTCAACACTTTCTTTTGTGTACTTTATGTCAGACATATGGCCATGTTGGGATGCTGACAGCAGTTTTAGCACTGCTGCACTATACATACTACTTGTAATATGTTCTGTCTTATAGTCAGGGCTTTCTTCAAAGAAGAAAGTGAATTATAAACACTGTTGCTCATAACTGTAACCCTCTGACAAGAAGATATAAAAGTGATGGGCTTGGAATGATGGCAGTGTTCATTCATTTACACTGAGAGCCTTGTAGATGTTACAGCATTTAAAATGAACCAGGTATTATGGTAAGAAATTAAGCCCACAAACGCTGCCTAATTCAGTAACACAAAATAAAATGTTCCTGTACTCTTAGCTCCCCGGCCCCCCATGTCAAAAGAAGAAAACAAAAAAGAAGAAACACATTTCAAAGAGACACAAATTCCACTCGGGATTTCTGTTTACCTCCACCTTTGGGTAACCATATATCTCCCTCAGGCTTGCCATAGCATGCTTTTCCCCTTCTCATCACTATCTGAGTACCAAGAATGCCCTTTTACCTCTTTCTGTTTGTTTGTTTTACTTAAGTACCTTAAACCCGATATAGTGGGTGGGATAGCACTCGGGTCCAGGCAGGAGCCTTCCTGCCTGCAGAGAAGCACCAATGTTTCCTTGCTCTTGCCCCGCAATTTTCCCCGGGGCCAAGGTCTCTCCTGAAAAGATTAAGCTCCTCTTCGATTTCAGCTGAATTCTACACCTTACAAGACCTTACCAGCTTCACTGTAGAATAAGAAACTTCCAATAATTATGTTCTTACGTTAGAAAATATTGTTTAATTTACAGAGGGGAAAAAAAAGAAGACAGGATAAAATATCCTGGTTCAGGGACTGTTTTGTTTTGAAAAATCTGATAGAAAATATTGACAGTGTCAGCACTGTATTTAAAAAAAAGTACAGGTCTGAATTAGAGCACAATATTTCAATGGTCTCTCAGTACAACATGTCCATCATTCTCCAATTATTTGGTAAAAATTTCAATCAATTTTGGAATTAAAAATAAAATAAAATCAATTCTCAGCATTTTCCAAAGAAGAGAAATAACAAGTTTAATCAGCTTCACTCAAGACCAAAATCCAGCTGAACAGAAGAATGAGAGATAGAGTTAGATAGAGATAGATACATATAGACAGATATTATTAAACAATATAACCTAACCTCCTTCACTACTATAGCAGAGACACTAGAGTGAAGCAGAAATGAACATCACATAATTATAACAACTGGTAAAACAATCAAAATAATTACGTTTTTACATATCTTATTGAAAAAATTCAAAAGCACCTTAGTCAGGAAAGGGAGGAAGGAGGAAAGAATGTGTCTGAATTGTTATTGATAGCAAAAATGAAATTGCATAAGACTTTTAAGGTCTTGAGCATTGTGTCATTGTCATGATGAATGAAAAAAAAAGGTCTGGAAAAAAAATAAATGCCTCCTGTGCACTCTGAAGATTGTCATAAGAAATAAAAGGAAAGTGCAGCTGGGTCTGCGTTCTGAGAATACGTTCATTGTAAGACTGCTGGAGTAGAACAAGAAGGTAGAATGGAAGAAAATAATGTCATTATATCTCAGCTGGAAAATTCTTGTAAATATTTAAGAGGAAATACCATGAAGAAAAAAAAAAACCTGCAAGCATTTTTAAACCATTAATAGATGTATTGAGAAAAAAAACTAATATAGAGTAATTGAAAAATACTGAACAATTATTACTGTGCAGGCTTTAGGATAAATTTCACAGAATTATAATTTATTTTATATGATATCTTACTGAGCTAACCCCAATGACAGATTTGATTTGCTGGCATAACCCTTAGAAATCTCTGGATTGCTTGTTGGTTCTGGCAAACAGGAATAATTGGAGAATTGTTACACTGCAGCCATATTCTTTTCTCCCTCAAACATGGGGATAGTCAGATACATCAAAATCTAGCTAAGCAGGACTGTGCACAATTTAACAAAGAGTAATATTCAGAGTCAATGAGTATGCCCCTGTCACACTGACATGATCCATGTGAAGCAAGGGACAATGTTTCTCTGCAGTGAAACAGATTGTCAGGCATGAATTTACCCTCAGGGCATTTATGTCTAGTTTTCTGTATCAGTGAAAAACCACAGAAAGACAGAGAAACCATCAAGTAGATGTTTTCTTGGCTCATTCACCTGTGCTTTAAGAGACTTGAATCTAATCTCTCTTGTAACTTCACAGAGGCAGTAATCTGAATTCACTTTATAAGTGATTACTCTTACCAGTTTGTTACCGAGTATTATGTTACTGGTCCATGTCATTTTCCCAGTTAGAGGAATTTGTTTTGCTCATTAGACCACGGATGGAAGGAGCTGCTGTCTCCCAGTGCTTAAGACACATACCCAAGATACCTGTGCAAATCTCATCTCCAGAGACTCATTAATTACATGAAATAAAACTCCAACAGCTTGATGGTTGTAGCTCTCACAAAGTTCAGTTTGAAGTCCTGCCAACAAAAGAAAGGACTTGGATACAATTTGTTACGGCTGAGCATTCTACTGTCAAGGACAAAAAACCAGAAATCAACAAAGGAAGAGTATGCTTTGTATATTTTTTGCATCAAATTCACAGGACACACAAGTAAATGAATGGTGCATTTGAGTAGCCGTATCTTGGAGGCTGGGAAGCTTTTGTTTCAGTTAGGAAACCTCCTGTGGGATGGCCAGCAGTCACAGTGGCTATCTAAAACACCATCCAAGATATGTACTTTAAGACACTCAGATGTTGACAAGGTATTAAAGCAGATCAATGCAGCTGAGGATGACTTTGAAGGTGTCATGCTTAAAGGTAAACCTCAGCACTATTTAGAGAAGTAGGTGCTTCACATCTTTAGGACTCTGGATTCCAGGTGACAGCAGTTCCACCATATACAGAAATGCAAAGCTGGTAAACTTTAAATAATGATTTGGACGAGGACAATGACAGCTAAAAATGAAATAGCTCAGTATTCTAGCCTGCGTCATCCCTATCTCACTGGTCTCCATCACTGTTAAAAAACCCTTTTATCAGGCTTCCAAAGCTCATTCTCATTCTAAGCAAAGAAGAAAATTATGATACCACCATCATTTTAAAATTTCAAATACATGAGCCAAATTCATCCCTGATGTGATCTCATTAGCTTAATCAGATTACACCAGGGATGTAATTGTCCCAAGGACTACATTAAATGAACAGTAATACATGTTTTTTGCAAAATCCTCTAATATGCCTTCATTAACTTTGTTCCCTAACCACATATTTAACCTCTCTTCCTCTGCGTCCACTCACTGTCAGTGTAAATGCAGCTTATCACCTAGGTGAGATGAAGCACATTAACTACACAAAGGAGTCAGCATGCTGAATCTGCCTATTAATCTTTTCTCCCACCCTCTTAATGGACTGATTTCAACTACATGAAGCAAAAAGCAAATATTGCTTCTCCCTATAATGAAAAGTTTTTAAGAGAGCATTAGGTACCACGGGCATTTTTTAATTATATTTTTTCTTCCTTCCCTCTCCACCTCCTTCAAATTGGCAAAATTCCAGTGACTGTTTTGTTGCATCATGTATGAAATGTTTCGCTTCACTGTAATACCAAGGCCACAATCCTTCTTTCAAACTGTGACTATTAATATGTATTTCATCCTCTGGCTTTCCTGAGCCAAAGCAAATGAACTGTGGCTGCCTTGAAATGATGCAGTCTACTGACCCTTTGTGCAGTTTAAAATGATGTAACCTGAACCACTTTAATCTGAAGGCTGGAACAAGTCAAAAGCTGTAATGAGTTCAGGACACTTGAAGACATTAGAAGAGCTACCTTGCCATAAAAGACACATCTTTTGCATAAAGAAGCAATAATATCATAAATCTGAGCGACACAGACATAAAAAATCTGCCCAGTAGTAGATTTTTCTACCTCTTCCCAGTGATGACTTCAGAGACCAGAGCTTGCACAAAGGGTGTAATAATTGATAATAAAAGTGACAGCAGAGTTAAATGCCTCTGTCAACTTTTCCAACAGAATAAACATCATGGAGAGGGTTTAAGCCTGTGCAATTTCTAAAGTGGCAGACTATTCAAAGCTTAGGGAAAATACTACCTTTCAGTGAACTGGTTGTTACAGATTTTGAGAATAACATGTTTTTCTCTCCAGCCCACTCTGAGATGTCACTTCTGAAAATGACCTTCAGATATGTTGTGAGTTCCTTCCCATTTCCACTGTGATCACCTCCGGATATCTCATGAACTCCACATATCTCAGAGACAAACTTTTACTCCACTGAGGTCAGTGAAAAATTAATATAGTGAAACTTCACATGTTAGTTTGGGTTTTTTTTAAATCTCTAAGCACTTCATAAAAAGGGGAGAGTTCAGTCTTACAAGTGAGAAAACTTACAAATAATAATCCCAGTCTGGAAAGCAATTAAACTGGGCACAAAACCTCTGTCCCAAAAGCCAAATCCAAAGGATCATCCTATCTTTTTTAACAGTTTAAGAAACAGCTTCTGCTCATTCTGTGTGGTGCTGAGTTGGTGCTCTGTTCTCATCTTGAGAGTTAACAATCTAATAGCAGAGGATAAAGGCAAATTAAACAAGGCAGAATGAATTATACTGCAGAGCATCCAGCAGAGCTGAACGTAGCAAGCTTGAATTAAATAATTAGAATACTAGGGGAAAAAAACCCAAACCTTCAGAGAGCAAAGGGTGTTCTTGGTCACTGATTGCTATTTAAATTGGTTTGGCCTCTAACGATTTAGAGATGGTCAAAATGCATAAATTTCCCCAAGCTGTATGTGCTTGGCTGAGACGACTGAAGAGGGGAAGAAGTCCAATTTACATAGTACATTTTTATAGACAGTTAAGCCTTTAAGTGGATTAATAAAGTTTGGTACTTTTAAAGGCATAGGTCGGTATTAAATGGCAGCACTGAAGTTAAAAATAAAATCAAATGAACATACACACACACTGATTCGAAACACATACAATTCTTATTTTACCAAGGTTAAGGTCAAAGAGTTATTATAGTCAGACAACCAAAACATCTGCACAGGAAAAGCTTTCAAATTTCACCAAATTATGTATCAAATCATTTTGTGAGTCTCATGGTACTGTTGAAATCCTTGAAGACTGATGTGTGCTGAAATAGCTTTCCAGCTTGGAACTCCAGCTAAAACCTTCTGATAATTATCCACTCATATTCCAAGTGTGATGCTATTCAAGCTCTTCACTTTAACTCTCACCCTGATATCTTTCCATTAAATAGTGGGGAAAAAAATTTGTGATGTGGTTTGACATCAGAATGAGAGAGACAGAAAACAGCTACCTGCCTTCAAACACAAAAAATGAAATCTTATCCCGTAAATTTAACCCCAAAGTTTTTGCCCATAGAGAAGGCGTGTATTGATGAACAAATTATGACTGGCCTGGCAAGAGCAGGTTTTGGGGCTTTTCTTAGGCTCTGGTGAAATCAGAAAGAAAATCTGTGACCTACTTAAAATGTATTTTTTATATACTTGTGACAAAATGAAAAGAAAAAGAAAATAAGTTGCAACTGGATTTTTTTTACATGAAACAAGGTGATTTCATTTCAAAAATCCTAAAAATAAATTGTATACCAAAATATAACTTGAAATGAAAAAGTATGTATTTCAATTACATAATGTTAAAATTAAAGTTATGTTGTCTTGTAAAAAAATTCTGTTATTTCAGCACAAAGCAATTTAACTAATGAGACAAAAAATTAAAATATATGACCCAAAGCAACATTTTTCACTTTAAACAGTGGAAATAAAAGTCTTGCACTGCATTGGTAAACATTACATTGGACTACCTCTGTCAGCATATGAAAATTGTCATGGCATCCTTTCAGATGAGAACTGCTGTGTAAATTCAAATTACATTCCCATTTTGTAAGACAATGGAATTCACAAAAAAAAAAAAAAAAAAAAAAAAAAAAAAATAGTTTTCCCGTTTTTTA
>VXAY01007342.1:2977528-3037867 GCA_013399855.1 Oxyruncus cristatus
AAAAAAAACTACCTGTAGTTTGCCAGTATTTAAATTCGTTATATTCATAGATATGGTCCAGACATGGTCCCAAAGTAGTCTTGATATTCCCTACTACTCTTCAGTGCAGTGACTTGAATGTCTAAAGGACAATTGAAAATTTCCCTTCTTTTATTTTTTACCAGTAAGTCAAGGCACTTATTGCTATTTTTATGTACGGCTTTACTTAAATAATATTACATAGGGTTTAACTTTTAGAAGCACACAATCAATTCCATTTTTTCAAGGTGCTGATATTATATGCCCAAATACAAAAAGGGCATATTCTACTCAAAAACATGTTACACAGACATTTCTTTCAAAAGAAAAACATTTCATCAATAACTTTAAATAATCTTCAAAACATAGGGAAGAACTCTCAAAAAAAGCAGCCATTCAAGAAAAATGCAAAAGCCAAGGCCTCCCCCAGCTCCCAGAATTTGACTAAAGAAACTGGCTTAGGGCACACATCGTGTCCTGCTGCTTTTAAACAATTAAACATCACATCTACAGAGAAAGACCAGTATTATAGAATTGAAATTAGTGATCAGTCTAGCTAGTAATACCTCAATGAGGCCTTTGAAAGACCATCATGTAACTAAGCTATTAGTCAAAATAATAAATAGGTGTGCAAAGTCAGTGATTAAGAGTATTTTAGATGACCTAGCAGCAGGATTAATGCAGGTGCTTGTACTAGCAAAATTTAATTCAGAGCTGGGTCACTGGTGATTGGAGAGGAGAACTAGTAATGGCCTTCAGAGCGGCAGCTGTGCCTTGGTACTTCTGATAGTAATGTCCGTGGTCCAGCTGTTTCCAGCTGTGTTTAGAGGGCACGCAGTCGGGCTATAACTTATGACACCAAGCTTTGTTTCTTAGCTTGCATTTGGAAGGAGTTTGCAAAGGGTTAGCCAAATGTTAGTCAGGTGGTGTCTGCTTAGTTGCATAAGTTACTGTGAAAATCTGGGAATCCCTGAGAAAGTCAGGAAACTGCTTTGTGGGCGTCGCTTCAAAGGGCTGGGATGGACAGTGTGCTAGATTCTTTTTCCCAACAGAATCTAAATTTATCTCCATTGTTCTTTTTTTTCTTTTTTTTCTGCTTAGTACTAAACCTGGATGACAGCCAGCAAGGGACAACAATATCTTGACAGAGAACCTCATGCATCCCACACGGGTCATCTACATTGTCCGGGATCCATGTGCATCAGAGATTACAACAGTGGAAAACAAAAGAATTACGCAACAGAATGGTCTGGATGAGAGTAAACAAGAGAAACGTGACCGCTGAAGCACTTTCCTGCCTGTAGTTGAAGCAGAGGGAAAAGAGTAGGTCCACCCTTCAAATCTTCCCACACGGTAACATAAAAATGCAACAAATAAGCAACTGGAGTCTCATGTCCTGTGTTTCTGTTTAGTCAGTACTGTTCCTTGAAGCAGAGATAAAGGGCTAAATCATATGCAATTTCATACAAAAACATGCATTTGTTTGAAGATACATCTGATAACATTGATAAAGTCTTAGGTAAATTAAAAGTGCATTACTGAAGTCAATTCTGGTTTATTCAAAAGGAAAATCAACCATACTCATGAGAGAGCTTGACTGAGAGGAAGACTGTGGGACCAGTAAAATCCTGGGCTGTTCTGAAAGAGGTTATTTGACTGCTCAGTATATGGCAGAGCAGTGTGGCCAGCCTAAGCTAGATCAGAGCCCTTGGCACAACTTCCCTTCTAAGCATCTGCTTTGTGAGTGGTTCAAGTTGCCAAGGCTTAGCAGGCTCCTCAGCCACAGCAACATGTGCCCATAGCACCACTGCCATCACAGTGCCTTGGGCTCGACATGTGCCAGCAGTGAACCATCCCAGCTCTGAAGGAAGGGGATTGCAAAGCTGGGAGTATTAAACTGGAGACTAGCTCACATTCTTTTCTCCTGCAACTCATTGGCAACAGCACATTGCTTCAGTGGGCACAAGCAAATCTGCTCCATCTGGAAAGAGGAGACCCAGTCAGAAAGAGGCTGATTGGGGTTGAATATACACAAAAATAGATGGGGAGCTTACCATCAAGAAGCAGTTGGAAAGACGCTGTCTAAAGACCTAAGATGTTGGGAAGCCTCAAGGTACATCAAATACTATATTTTTCTCACCTGTCCCTGTGCATGCATTGACTATTTGGTAGAGTCAGTCCTCAGTCACCAGTCCTGTTTTGAAGAAAGCTTGTGTTGCCTGTGTACAAGCTGTGTTTTAAGATATCCTTAAGTGCAGTGCAAGTTGAAAGCAGTCAGAGATAGCTCAAGCATTAGATTTAAGCCAAATTTAGGCATGTATGACAAAGACGTATTATCCTGAACAGCCTTTTTCAGCTGCTGCCTAATCCTGGAGCTACCTAAACTCCTTTGGTAAATCCATGGACTTTTGTGGTAGTCCAGAATGCACAGAAGTATCTCCACTGTCACAGGACTAAGTCAACAAATGCATTTATCTTACCTAAACCAAATAAGAATAAAAATAACAGATGCTTCTCCACCTGTTTTGACATCATGATCCTATAAGGATTCTCAGAGCATACCTAGCATCTGCACTCAGCACCAGGACCCACACAGAGTGTGCTGCTTCCCTATAAGGTAAAACCTAGTGCTTGTAACAGTCAGTCAAGATATAGAAAAGATATTCAGATGACTCTGAATATTGACCTTATTGGGCCAATGCAAACCCACAACTATCATCTCCCCAAAAGAATGCTATGAACACCAGGATTCAGATCATTCAAAATAAGGGTAGTCTCAAATCAATACTGCTGAAGCAGTGCCACTGTGCACAACAGTTGATTGTAGCCAGCAGATCAAAAGAACTGTTAATTCCCCTTTATTTGGCACTTGTGAAGATGCATTTGGACTTTCCAGTTGTTGTCACCTCTCTGCAAGAAAGACTCTGAAAGACTGGAGCAAGTCCGGAGGAGAGCTGGCAATATGAGTACATGGCGCATGAGGAGAGACCGAAAGAACTGGGTACTTGAGAGGAGAAGGTGAAGGGGAAATCTTACTGCTCTCTGCAGCTGCCAAATGGAAAAATACAGAGATAACAGAGCCATGCTCTTGCAGGAGGAAGAGCACTGAAGATCTCATGCACTGATGGCATCAGAAATGATGGGCACATGTTACAAAACAGGAAATTCTCTTTAGACGTACAGGGGAAAAATGTACCGTGGAGATGGTCAGACACCTGACCAGGTTGCCCAGAAAGGCTGTGTAATCATTACATTTGTAGATACTAAAAAAATTTACTGGGCAAGTCTCCCAGCAATCTGACCTAACTGAGCCTGCTTTGTGCAGGGGATGGGAGATGATGACCTCAGGGAGTCCCTTGGTTTGCTTGAGAAGATCTGCATTATGGTCCCTAGAACCAAATGTCTATGTATATGTGTGTTTATATACACAAGCACATAGGGAGGTGTTGAAGCTCTGTTGAAAACAATAGTGCCAAAGGAGCCACTCCTCTTTAAAATGACACGAGTTCCTGTCTCATGGACAGAGCTTGCATTCTGGGCTGCAGATCACAGAGGAAGAGGAGCATCTCTAGAAACTGCAAGTGAGAAAACCAGTAAGTGGGATTTGATACATATCCCACGCCTTCCAACTGGTTAGACTTAGGCAGAATTACAACCATTTACTGACCCCAGGTAATTTCCTCCGTCTATTCCAAGATGACTAACTTTCTCCACACTTTGGTACAAGAAACCTATCTCACTCCCACCCAAGTTCTTTGGGTTCCTTAATTGAACCATCACCTATTGCTCCTTAGATTTCCTACAAACATACCAAGAGTCTTGAAAAGTTTCTGCTTTCCATGAACTAAATTCACAAGTTTTCACCTGTTATATGGTTGATTTCAAATACACTTTTACAAAAAAGGTGTTTTAACCCCTGGATTTCAAGTTAGTAGATGCTATAGTATTTAAACTATTAAAGTGGGCACTGCCTCATTCAGAGACAGTCTGATCTTTATACTTGCCTTATTTGATATCAATTTTCTCTTGCAGTCTGCCCATAAGTGTGTATTCTCTGTTGTCTCCTGCCTTACAATGTGTTCTCTTGAGAAACTGTAAAAGGGAAAACTAGTTTCTAGTTCTATGCTTTCCTTTTAAGACCTCACCACATGAGGTCTTTGTTACAGCCACAGGCCTCAGGTGCTATAGTTACATGGTATTATTTCACTATAAACATTGATATTATTATAGCCTTTGTAAGGAAGAGGAAGCTGTAATTACTAAATTAGGCAGGAAGATGGTATGGCCAGTGAACACAGAAGTGTAAGGAAACAGCTTCAAGAAAACGGAAACCTGGTTTTATGTCTTATTAAAAATAGGCATCAGCATTTTGATTTCTTATAGGACCACATAAATAGAATAGAGTTCACCTATGCAAAAGCTCCTGAAAATGAGCTCAGCATGAAAATAATATTTTGTGCATACAAATCTATTGTAAGCCATTTTTTAAAAATATTTTTGCCTTTGCTTCATGCAATTAATTATTGAAATAATGCTGCTCTTACTGCTCTTACAGTTCTCACTGAGTGTGGAGGTTCTGAACTGTATATTGCTCATGAATCAGTACTGAATTGACACTAGTGATATAAGAAAGTAGAGGTAGATGTTTAAGAGATTTCATGCAGGCAGGAAATGCTGATATGTTACTGAACAAAATAAATTTCCCACTGTGATAGGTAGGTTGGAGTCTCTTTCCAAACTATAGCAGAAGCCTCCGTCTTAATGTTGCTAATCATATTAGCTAAATATCACAGCAAGTAAAATGAGTTTTCAATAACACTGCTGAGTAATTTTCCAGCTAGTTTCATGCTTGGGATAATCTTATTTTTTTTCTTTGTAAGTTTTGCATGGATATACTGGGGCAATTATCTTCAGGCATTTGGAAACTTAGCTAGCACAGCAGCTTGCCAGCCTGCCTTAGTGTGACCCACTGTGGTGTTTATGTTCTGCATGCCAGTTGTTATTAGCTCACATGTGTGTGGAATACCATTTTCCTCTTTATTGGTTTAACATAATAGTATACCATGGGGAGTGTTTTACATTGGGGAGAGAATCTGAATATAAAGGCCTTTCTTCAAAGCAGGTATTTATTATCCATACACGAGAAATTTTACTCATTACTCCCATTTTATTTTAATCACGAACACCAAAATAGATAACATGGAGGAGCTTAAACATTATTAGATAGTGGAGAAAATAATTGCAATTATTCTTCTGAGCAATCACAGTTTGCTCAGTGCTGTATAAACATATTCCCAATCTGAGGCATTTGTACAATAAAGGCCAGATTAAGTCTCCTGACCACCACAGGAGAGGATAAAATTCACTGTGAATTTCTCAGTAAATTCATCAAGTGTAGGCACACATTGCTCAGTGTCCTCCTCTAACACTGTGGTTACATCCCACTCAGAGGTAAGGTTGACTTAAATGTCTCTACTTGCCCACCATAAAGCTGCCCCTGGTCTGTCCCTTCAGCTGGGCACATTGAGTCAGGTCAGAGAACCATTAAGGTTAAAAAAAAAAAAAAAATCGAATGCTAAAAGCAAAACTTTCACAAAACAAGTTGTTTTTCCTTTGTCCTAGTCTAGTGCATTGCCTCATAAACAATTGTAGCAGAGCAACACAGAGAGCAATGCATAGAAGGAACAAAAAGGCAGGGGCTGAAAGGTAAGGGATGCTTATGTACATAAAACTGCAAAGTAATGTGCAGGGAAACAGGACTTAAACAGAGAGAAAAGAGAAAGATGTCTTGTCCACAGATTTGCCCAGAAATTGAAGTTTTCATTAAAAAAGAGAGAGGAAATCCTAATATGAGTGAGGAAATGGAAGTCAAACACCATTCTGCACCAGATCATGCAGAAGGGTTACATACCTCAGGCTAGATCAGGAAAGAGAGCTAGCCCACGGTAAGGGACTCTCTGCTCCTTTTGGGTCCAACTGTTGGTGACTTCTTACATTAATGTGTTAGTTTTGCCTAAGCATGCCAAAAAAGTGCTGGACCACAGGATAAAGAAGTAAAATCTGTAGGGATAGAAAATATGAACAGCCTTGCTCTAGTGAGCTGTATTAATTAAAAATAAAAATAAAAAAATCCACAACTTGGGAAAGGACTAATAATGCAGCAAGAAATATAATTTTGATGCATTCTAATGTTACTCTGCCTTTCTCCCCAGAATCCCTGAAGTTTCAGTCTGATCGTGCAGTCCAAAGTCCTCTGTAGTGTCTGGCAAAAAAAGAAGGTAAAAAATGGATTTTGGCCTAATGTCCCTCATGTATGCAAGGATATGTTTACACTGAAGATGGCAACAATTCAAGCAGGGCTACTGTGCTTTGAAATAGATGATAAATATGTATACCATTCATTCTAAGTTGTGGGTTAAATGTTAAAAGACAACACAGAGAAAATGCTTTAGGAAACAATTTCAATAAGGACAAGCAGCTAAATTGCTAAATGTAAAGAAAACCTGAAACAAGCGTGACTGTAAACACTTGGATGGAACCCCTCTAATTTTGACCCACACTTACCTGTTGATCTAACACAAGCCTCCAAATCCCCAAAGGTCTACTTTCCAATAGATATGTATCATGTAGTTCTTTTCTGTTTAAACTAAATTAGAATAAATTAATTTTTATATATACTTTTTTATATACTGGGTAGTCCATGCAGCAAGAAGAAAATTATACCTCCTAACTGTGGGTAAAATTTGAGTCAGTGTTTGTATCTGATTAAATGTCATGGGACCAGCCTGTCAGCTGTAAGTAATATCACATGTAGGTTTCTTGAACCCTAAAAAAAAAATTACAAATGATGACTAGGAAGATTTTTATTTGATTTGCTTTTTTCCCCCACTCTCTATTTATGCCATTCATAGCGTACTTACTTGTCCCAAGTTCTCTGGTCTTTCTTAGGCCTGAGTTCATGCCCCGTCACTTATCTTCACCGAGGGCATTGAGCAGTTTTTCTACTTGGCTGCTATTTTTGAGAACCACGAGAGAAGTCTGTACTTTTCATACACCTACCTCTCTGCCCGATTTGCAAGGTGGCCCGTGGGTTACAAAGTTATTAAGAAGAGAAGAATGAGAGTGAACAGAGTGACAGGCTACAAGGTGATGGCAACATCACTTCTTTAGGAAACCAGACAAAATAGATGCTTGCATGTGCTAAATGACAAGATTAAGTGGAAGACAACTTTTCTGGGCTTCCGGTCTAAACAGAAACCAGATGTTCAGCGTTGTTTTCTCTGGTGCCTCAGAGAAGAATTGTTTTGCCAATAAGTTGCTTCCTCCATCATTGCCTGAGACTTTTTCTGCTGATGTTCAAGTGCACTTAAGGCTGGAGTAGGGGAAGCAGCCACCAAACCTTTCTCCAGAATTTTGAAAACTGATTATATAAACATATGTTCAGCATATATATCTGTGGTCATATTTTTGAGTTTTAAATATATTTTCTTCTTACAGATAAGAACAGCCACATTCTCAGCTTGTCTAAATCAGTGCTGATTCATTTAGAAGCATGGTGCCAATTTAAACCTATTGAGAATCCTTGTGTGTAAAAACAGACAATTTCCCACACATATCAGGTTTGATAGTTGTGCTGGTTGAAGTGTGGAATTCACTTCTTGTTTGGATGTTGCTATTGAAATAAATAAATTAGTCTTAGTTCTCCAGCCTAGTGACTTTATCCTACACACAATCAGGTAGCAATCCCCAAGGATGGAAGTGATGGAGATGTACTGCGAAAGCAAAAGGATGTGAAAGGCCAAACTGAAAAAAAAAAAAAAAAAAAAAAAGCCAACTAGGTGATGTTTCCAAACAAATATTATCTAGTTTTATCTTAAATAAATAATTAAATAAGTTTACGACAAATAGGCAACCCATCAGACTCTTTTCTGATGGAAAGAAATAAAGTCTTATTGAGGAGGATAAACATCTATTAATTCAACATATTGTTATTATATGTTGAAGATGGCTAGCTCTAATTTGAGATTAACACACTCCAGTTTGGAGAAGATTGATATAACAGCTTAATTTTACATGCTGAAAATTATCAAAATACATTCTTACCATCAAGAAATCAGTCTTCAGAGGTTAACACATGCATTTCACCTGGCATGCTATAGTCCCGAGACAAATCTGGCCGTGTAAAAGTTGAGCTAACACCTTTGTTGCAGGGGAAGGATGGTAACTGCTAAAACTGTGGACAAAAGTAGTCTTTGAATACAGGTCTTAATGTCAGTTTCAATGTTGATACAAGCACTATGAATTGCATATGAAGATTTTTGGGGTTAGTGTATTTTCTTTGTTTTGGGATGTGGGGTGTTTCTTCATTTATTAAAAATATTTCATTTATTAAGAAGCAACATGCAAACTGAAAAGAGGTAACAACATAAAATATATGAAGTGCTATATTATAAACTAGTGCAAAATGTCTCCCAGGCTATTCAGGGTTCTAGGATGAGAAAACAAAATAACATTTAGCCAGATTTGATAATATTTAACAAGCAAAAGAGGAATTTACACACAGAGATATAATAACAGATGTAAACAAATGATTACTTTTTACTTTTTTTTTTTTATTTGTAAGGAAGGACATTTCATATTTTCCAGCAGATTATTTACAAAGATCATCACAGATATATATAAACACAGTGAGAAACAAACACAAGATGATTCAATCCTACTTTAAGAAACATGAGTTCTTTCCAGGAATGTATTCGATATTCTGATTTATTCTATAATGATAGCAGTCTTTTGACATACTTGTTACGCGGCTGAAGAATGTCACACTTGGATTTCCTGCTTCAGTACAAAAGAGGCATTGATATCCTAATAATAAGCATTCTAAAATGCCTTATTTATATGCTAGGGCTACTGGTTTCTCAAGTCTCAACCCAGTAATGGAGACATTAATTTTGTTTTAATAAAGAAAGAATTTTCGCAACGGCCCCTATGTAAAAATCAACCTACCCAATTTTTAAGGATTCCTTCTCTGGCTATTATTTCATGTAAAGCTGGTACTTAACTTGCTGCCATGCTTATTTTTTGATTTGGGACCCAGCAATAGAAAAAAATCTTGTGATCTGTATTTTTTGCATCCTTCAGAAGAGTTATGGGAAAACATACTGCACATGCAGGTTGCTTTTTATGACCATGGGCATTCAGTCTGAATCAGCTGGGTTTGCTTTTAAAAAATGTTGTGCCCTATCTTATAGTGGTGCTGTGCAGCTGCACAAAGGCTAAGCCCATATTACTGTTAAAATGAAGTTTGACAAGTGCTACGAACAGAGCACTAAATAGAGCAATGGCAAGACTTAAACTAAAGAAACTACATTTCCTCTCCTTATGTTTTAGTGACCAAATTAAGCAGTCTGTAAAGGATATTCTTATATAAGTACCCTCCTTATGAGTTGTCCAAGTTATTTTTTTTTAGGTGAAATTAGCATTTCAGTAGCAAAAATGTCAAAATAATAGGAAACTGTGTTGCCCAAGAGTCATAAAAATGTTGCAGTCTTCCAAAACTCCTACAAAATTTTGGAACATCAACGTTTCAGAGAGACCAGGAAAATTTATCTGAAAAATGTTTTCTGACAAGGAGAAATAGAACTGTCTGTGCCAATGTCCAAGATCAGACCCAGAAGTAACAGGTCTATTTAAAATTGAATGTGGAAAGCACAAGCACAGTAGGACAGGGAAGGCATACAGGGGTAAGTATCACTCTAAACTCTATTAAAATGCATACCTATTACCTCATGCCTCCACTACTAGCTGTCTTTGGAGACACAACCCCGGGAAGAAGCTTGTTCTGCCTGTGTTGTATCTATATGGCTAAATGCATCTGTTCCAGGGAATGATTATTCACCTCTCAGCAGGTGCTGCAGCTCCTTTCACACACATTACTGTGCCCATCCTGAGGAGACTGGCCTCATCCACACTCCATGATATTTCCTGTGTCTCCACTCTGCCCCGTTCTACTCGCCCTAGAACACAATATTTTTTGTGGTTTTTTTTTTTTTTTTCCCTAGTTCAAAGAGTTCAAACTGTTGTGAGATCTGTCCACCAGCACTGTAGTTATATGTACTAAGAAAGTTATTGCAGGTCCTGACCATGATTTGGGTTTTTCAGACTGACAATCTTGCCAGGAACATCAAATAATCAAATTTTTTGAAATCATGTATATTTTTCCAGTAGTGAGGGGCCATCAAAGTGAACTATCCCCCAAACAATAGCTGAGTTTTGTCTGATGGAAAGCTATTAGCATAATTCAAAAGAAAGCCAGGGACACAATGAATACTTTTAATCTGTAAGACTTCAGCCCACTCCACTCTGTGCCGTTCCTTATATGTATGGACAAATAAATTACATTGCAGCTGTGAGAAGGATCCCAATCACACATCCGCAATCAGGATTCTATCTGTTCCTTTACCTCCACCCATCTCTCCTTTCTTTGGTTCACACCTGAATGAAAAACAAAGCAGCATCTAGATTAAAATGACAACTAAAGGCTGTGAATGGGTGCCCTGTTCAAACATTTGAAACTTAGGATATCAGACAGTGGCAATGAGAAATATGACCTCATACCATTCCTTCAGAAGCTTGTCAGATCAAGTAATAGGGAAGGCACGGATATTTATACCTATAAACACAATATCACTAACAGAGATTAGTTATCATTATGTCATGCAAAAGAATTGAACATGAATAGCAGTATGCCACGTGAGATAGTACAAAGAAACCACAAATGTAAATATTAAACTTTGCCCAGACAAGCACATCACTGATACAGGCAAGTTATTACTTCCCCAAATACTATTTACCAATGTCTAACTACAGTAACCAAATGTTTGGTTTGAACATGTCTTTTAAAGGTTGCCTTAGCTCAGCTATTCCAGTAGCCCTGTCTTGAACAAAACACCAGCCTAGACAAAACCTGCAGCTGGGAATCTTTATGGAGAGACTTTATGTATTTGTACAAAGCATTGAGGCTGAAGACCTGACCAGGAGTGCTGGTATTTGACTGCAACTTGTGTGATTTCTGATAGTTCTGTTTAATTGCAGTGTTCAGGTAAGGTTTGATTCGTTACTGGAAACCTCTGTTTATACCAATTTGTTAAGTATAAAATAACAAGAGTTATTTTTCAAAAATATTTTACCAAGGTGTGGACCAACTAAATTAGTGAAAAAAGATTGAAACAGAAAAGAACAAAAAACCATAACGCACAATAAAAAAGGGGGGGCTGGGGAGGGAAGAGGGGGTGTGTGATTGAAGTTTAAAAGTACATAAATCACTTCAGAAATATAATTTGCAAATTCATTGTGTGAAGTAATTAATCACAGCATGGCTGAGTTATAGTACTTGAGAGACTTTGATCTGACAACTGGAAGAAATATAAAGAAACTACTGGGTATCAAGCTACTGTGTTAGGATGTAAAATGTTTCTCCATGCTAGTCACAAGTTTAATTACTTCTTTTTTTCTGCTGACAGACCCAAATTAAAATAAATGGACCACATCGAGACAAATTTCAGATGCATGGAGCGCTTAAGAATATATTGTTCTCATAATACAGAAATACCATGGAATGTATTAATAAACTGCTTTTTTTTTTTTGTTTCTTTCTTTCACTGGGAATTGTATTGGGAAAGTAAAATGGAATATAACAAGTGCTTAACATTTTCCATTTAACATGCTTAATTTAGACATTTTAAAGCGTTGCTTTTATTTTTACAAAAGCATATGTGTCTACTGAGACTTACAGCTGCATATGACAAGAAAAATAATTATGGTTAAAAAAAAAAAACAAAACAAAACAAAAAAAAACAAAGACAGTAGTCACACAGTAACTGAATGGCCTTAGTACTGTCATTCCTTACTCTCAAAATGAAGAGTTTCAGTTCAAGTAATAGACAGAGATTGCTCTGCTAATCTGTACAGGTTTGACATTGCTGAAAGTGATCCGAGATGCTTCTAAAGAAACTAAACACTCTTTTAGAGTGACTAATTCCAAGACTAAAAATGAAAATATATATATTGGAAAAATGTATGCCAATCTACATTACAATTTTAAAGGTTTTAGGAAATAAATGGCAGTCTTGCTAAGGGAATTAAGTCAGTATGTACTGCTACCATACCCTGTGAAACACAGCTGGGGCTGGTCCGTCCTACTGGAACTCACATCCATAAGCATGCAGTCAGATACCAGGAGTTAGGATCAACATACCCAAGGTCAACTTTTCTAGTTATCTGCCTTAAATTAAAAACACCAAAGTTGAAAAGTGGTGTCATTGTTAAATCACCTGTGTTACGGTGTTTAAAACCATAGAAGTTTATTGCCTAATCTGTAGTCAATTACGGATTATTACTATGTATACAAAAGAATCAGACACTATGTAAGAACATCCGTTCTACCATCCTAATCCTGGTTGATAGGAAGAGTTGTTGAATGGCTCTTTAATCTCCAGCGTAATGATCTCACTCTTTTCCTTTCCTCTTTCTCATCCTCCCAAAGTTACCTTCCAGCATATTTCTCCTGCTGTTTCACTGTCCCTTACTTCTCAGTTTTCAGCCCCAAGTTATCTGTAACCTCTACATAGCAATCAGCAGATAAAATACAGAATTGCTTACATTAAGAAGAAGTAGGAAAAAATCCTCCTTTTTGTCCATTTGAGTGGCTAGTCAAATGCAGGTATTTCATTGGCTGCTGGTGCTGTTATATTGCCATAATTCCTGTGCTTATGCTACACACAATGGCAGTGAAGGAGGCTCATTCTCCTGTCCCTGCTGACTAAATTACATGAGCGATTATGCAATCTTGCAGCAGTGGGCTCCAGACACAATCCTTTTTGTGCATGAGCTGGCAGTGCCTGTGGGTAGGCTGGAGTTGTAGGGAAAAGGTGGACTATGTAAGAGAAGGAGACTAGTATGTACTAGCACTTCCTCTGGGAAACATACCCAATAGCCAGGCAATTCAGAGGATGTGAACACCTTTTTTCTGTGTGATTCACTAGAGAAATTAAATAGGGTGGTTTTAAAGGAAACCTTTCACTCTTAAAGAATCTGAGACTTTACAGTCCCCAGCACCCAGGATGCACTGACGTCTTCAGATCTTATTTACTACACAGCAATGAAGGAGCCAGAAAATCACATGGACTATCAAGCCTGAAGAATCAGTTCTAAATCACAAAAAGCATAATTTTTCTTTCTGCAGACAGAACCAAAACAGAATTTTAAAGCAATGAAATATCTTAATTGCAACTCTAGACACAATGTGCTTTGCAAGCCCCAGCCTCACTGTATCCTTCCTGAGGCCCTGCTTCCTTCCAGACATCAGCCCTCATTCGCAGGCACCCGATCTCAGCTCTCAGACTAGGATCTGCTGAGTTTTTGTGTCACCAAACCTTTGTTTTACAATCCACCCATTCCCACAACTTTGCAAGGGCTGCCTCAATCTCATGCCAGGCTATGAAAGACAGTACACCAGAGTGAACAGGAAAAGCAGTGCCTGTTTGGAAATTAAAAAAAAAAAACAACAACAACAACAACAACAACAACAACAACAAAAACAACCAAACAAAACAAAACAAAAAAAAACCCCACACAAATTAAAAAAAAATAACCCCCTTTTGACTATTTCCTTGCTCTGCATCAGTCCATATAAGCAAACAAGATTTGGGAAGGCCATCCCTCAAATGGGATTTACTCTTGTTCATGCAAGTTTCTTTAAAATATATACACATAAGCTAAAATCCTAAGACACAAGTAACAATTCTCTATTTCAAGATTTCCTTGTCTTCTACTGAAAAAAAAAAAAAGTTGTCATCTCACTTTCAATGAGGAACTAATTGAATAGTTTTCCAGAAGAACTTCATGAGGGTAAAAAGGATTGCAGGAACGTTTGAATAATATAATGACAGACAATGCAGAACACATCATTAACCCTAGTTATATATCTTGGAAATTCATTCTTACTCACTTTCTTCAGTACCTTACACACAGAAGGAAGATGAGGTGACTGTAGACTCCTTCCTTCTGCCTCAATTCCAGTTTCTTTCGATAAATATGTTTACTGTGAGATTTGATTCAAGAAACAAACCTAGAGGAAGGATGTAGAGGAGCAGCAGAGCAGTGAAAGGCAGGCAGAGTGGGGATCTTTGTGAATAAAAGTAAAAGGTAAAGGGGCAATGTCTAACTCCATTGGATTAAGCACTATGAATTTTTGGAAACTCTTATGTTCTCTTACTGCAACTAATGTGAGTGTTACATATGTCTGGAGGCATTTAATCTTGATTTTCCTTCTACTGACATTCAAACTGTGTAATCCTCACTTCTCATACAAAAGTGAACAATGTTCCACGAAAATGAGTGTCTGTTTCTGT
Organism: Oxyruncus cristatus; assembly: GCA_013399855.1. Taxonomy (NCBI): domain Eukaryota; kingdom Metazoa; phylum Chordata; class Aves; order Passeriformes; family Cotingidae; genus Oxyruncus; species Oxyruncus cristatus. The sequence goes on from VXAY01007342.1 coordinate 2,991,958, forward strand.
CATCACTTCACTTTACCAGCAGGTTATTTCCAGAATCTTCTGTTCTCTATCCTATTTTGCTTGAAGGAAATGAAAAATTGTAGATATGATTGCTAAGAATTCTTCTACGTTAGCAACCTTTGAATCACCTTGAAGTTGTTCATTTGCTGCAAGGTATCTAGTGAAATCAAGTCATTACAAAAGATGCACAGCATGATCCACATTCCTCCATGTACTGAATTAAGAGCCTGTATGACATCAATATCAAACCTCATGAAATATATTACTGTTCATTCTTTAAATAAAGTCAGCAAAGACCACCTCTCCATCTTAGGTGTCCGTGGATATGATTAATTTGTTTCTTTTGTTTTCAGAATTGAGCAGTTTTCCAGAAAATACGTGTCATTCTCTATCACTACCTTCATCTCAGAAGATGCCATTCAGTTTCTATATTGTGGACATGGTAATGACTGAAAATTTCCAATAGCATGGCTTTCTTTTTTGGTGTCCTTGCCTTCACAGTCACAGCTTGCTCCTCCTCAATACTCTCTGATTACTTCTCCATGGATTCCATGGTGCTCCTTTTTGACTATGACTTGGGGAAATGTCTTAAATCTGGTTGTCCAAGAAACAAGGGTTTGTTTGCTTGTTTGTTTGGGGTTTTTTGTTTGGTTTGGGGGTTTTTTTTGAGGGGGGAGGGGGTTGTTTGTTTTTTTTGTTGGTTTGTTTTTTTGGTTGGTTGGGGGTTTTTTGCATCTGGAAATTAAAGAAAATTTTAAAAATAAAATAGTCTTTGTGTGTGTGTGTGTAATTCCCTACTGGAGGAAATTTTTTGATCCTCATCACACGGCTAGAAAACACAAAAAGGAAAGTTAATGCCATAAACCCAAAGTCAAATTTGGGAAAACTGTGACTGGTTGAGGAATAAAACCTGAAAGTTTTGGGCAGCAACCCCTCCTGCCTAGCCTCGTAGGTGAGGCTTACAGCTCAAATTTGTGGAAACGTAGTTACCTGGCACTGAAAAGTGTTTCCTGCTCTGCCATATCATGGTGCAGAAAAATGAAAGAGAGCAGAAATTTGTGGTTTAGCGGTGCAAGATCTGCCAGCCCTCAGATGTAGAAAGAAACAGGAGGGGGAGCTCTCAGTACATCGGCCGGCGACGGAGGGACGCTCCAGAGCAGCCGTGCAAGAAAGATTAGCCTTCTCTCTCTCTGCTTTCAGCCGGGAAAGGGGACAATTTTCTCACCTACTGAGTCTGACCTTCGGTATTTACTGGCCAAATAATTTTCTTCAAATTGCATCTTACCTTTCTCAAAACCTTTCTTGATCACTGGTACTTTGTCTGTTGGATCACATTAAAAAAAATAAACTAATTATTTTCTCCCTTTGCCTTTTGATAAAACGCAGAAAATCTTACTTGGTTCAGGAAGCAACTATAGCAAACAGCTACAGAAAGAACAAGGACAACAGCAGCAACAAGTCCGAGATCCAAGAAATGTTGCACAGCAAGAGCACCACACACAACTGCTTTCCGCCTCATTTTTTCACTTCATTAGGTCTTTCCTTCACATGTTTGCAGATCAGCACCACAATCTTCTCCTGTTCTGTGGCCCTATATGCAAACGTAAGCCATGCCTTGGTCTGTGGTCTAGCAACAAGCTCACCACGAGAAATCACATTTCCTCTTTTCACCTCTTTCCGCATTTGTTGCAAGGTTCTGCACTGACTCAACTTGAAATCCAGTAGAGATACTTTGGATGCCTTTGGATGCAGCTAATTATAGAGTAGCTACACATGCAAGTAAAAGGGCAAAGAAGTTAATTTTATAAGCAAAACCAAAATACTACTGAAATCAGTCAGGAATAATTCATCCAGCCATTATTGCCCAGCAGTTTTATAGCAGGTAACAAGAACATGCAGAAGAATTGAAACAAAGGTTTAATAGTCATAGGAGAGGCTAGACACAGAAGGTAAACCGCATATATTTTGAATCATCACCCATCATAAATTTGTAATAAACCAGGATGATTTTTAGAGTAATAATCCTAGGTAAGACATGTATGACCCAGAAAAAAAAAAAAAAAAATCTCTAAATTGTTCTGAAATTATCTCCTTTTACTCATCTGGTGACTCAGCAAGTAATATATCTTCAACAAATAAAACAATGGGACATTTTCTATCCTTTTATTATGAGTTGGATTCAGACCACTGAATACTGAAAGATCAATAGATTTTAGGTAAGTTACAATAAAAAAAAAAGGTTTAGAGGAAGATTATGAATAAAAACACTACTTGATACAAATCAACAGTGACTGTTGATTATCAAGTACTTGCCGACTGTTCCTGATTGGTTTCTGAGTTAGAAAAAACAGCTGAATAAAGTCAAACAATGATAAAAGTAAGAAATCTGAATAAATGGGAAAAAGACTTCCTACATTGGTCCAGGGAATAGAAAGAAAGTTTAGGTAAGTCTTGTTTAATTTAAAAAACCAGATGCTGAGAAACAAATATACACTAGAGAAGACAAAGAGCTAGTAAAGCTGAGAAACCAATGTTCATCCAAGAATGAACAAAAACCCAAAGCATTCTTGGGTAAGATCAGACTGGAAAATTAGAAAACAGTTTCTAATTGCCAGAGGAGTAAAATAGCAGCTTAACTGCTTCTAAGATCAAACTGGAAAAGTTTCTAAAATAAATTGTACAACACGGCTGCCAGCAAGACCAGAGAGCTGTTATCCAGGAGGTTTTAACTGCTCCCCTTTACCCAGGCTGTCCTTTCACATCTCATGTCCTTACCAAACAGAGAGGCCTGTCAGCAGTGGTTGGTATTCCACAAACAGAAAAAGAGGCTAAATTTGTCAAATTCACTTTATAAGTAAAATATCCACTTCAAATTATTCACAAGTTTTATTATTCTATAACTCATGCAGTGAATGAAGTTCATCTAATATTAATGAATTCTCTTAGTAGGACTAATTTAAAAATTTGCGGTTAAGCACTCAAATGATATGCATCAGACTCTCAAAGAATGCTGACTACTTTTTACTTCCTTGACAACCAGATTTTGCAGTTTTCTTTTTCCTTTTTTTCTGGGACACCAATCTTCCATCAAGGATTTATGCAAAAACTTCTGAAGTTAAATTGCACTTTGAAAGTAAAAATACATGTGTGTTGGTACACATGCTTTGAAAAATGCTCACCCCCTAAACAAAGAATATCAAAATACATAGACAAGAATTCACAGTTGGCTAAAAATGTACAGAAAAACCAAAGGGAATACAAAGCAATTTGATTGCAAAAATTTCAGTTCTGAGCCGGAAAAAACCCCAAAATTTTGTTAGTAATACAAGGAAGCAAATCTCTTTCACAGTGGATGATTTCCATTTCAAGCCCCATTTTTCAACCCTTCTGACCCCAAAAAATGTATATATAAGATGATTCTTTTTTCAACCAAATTTGGGGTCAACTACAAATTGAAAAAAGAAGTACGTAAATTCGGGCTACGAGTTTTAAGGATGACTTTGAATGCAATCAATAGAAGAATGGAGTAGCATAAACTGCAATTGGAGAAGAATATCGAAGCTTAATGTAAATACTGTCATCACACCTGGGGATTTGTCACAGCTTCCTACAAATTTACTGAATAGAGGACTGAACTACAGGTTTGGGGTGGAGGCATTGAAGTCCAATGTTTAGCTGCACTTAACTGATAGAAGAGCTTTTAAGGGAATGTTTTATTTACTCATAATTGTTCCTCATTTTCTTTCTGATTTGGATCTGGTTTACTCCTTGTGGTGAGAGAAGAAAAGGGGAAGTTAGGTTGTGGATCATTTGCAGATTTAGTTCTGGAGCTCGCTGGGAGGTGCTCAGCTAGAGTTAAAATGGCTGCCATGTTAAAATCCTGGGTAGATGAGATGCGTAGCAGATAAAGTTGTAACCAGTGTCTCCCTTGGAACACTTTAACAGCTCAGTTTGAATTTGTAAGTGGTCTGATTGTACATGTGCAAATGCTTCCGTATAAAGGTTAGGCACCCATTGTTGTTTCAGCGTCTGTTAAAAAAGATAGCCATATCGGTTGCTAGGAGATGGCAGACTTCTCCTGGAGAAAAATCACTCCTGATAAAAAAAAAAATTATTTTACATAAAGACCCTCTTAAATATAAATATCTTTGACAGCAGCTATTACTATTCACTGAGTTCCTTCACAAATGAATAAATGGCAGAAAAATATATTATTTGAATACCATTATATCCTAAAGTGTTAAATAGATTTTTCTCCCTTTTCTCCCCTCTTTTTTTGTTACTCTGAAGCGATATTTACTTCCAGCTAAAATTGCTGCCTTCCTTTTTCTAAAGACCATTCAGTGAAAGAAACATTTGGAGAACTGAGCTCAAAAATTGAACTCACTTGTCTTTCCTTCCACTGTAAAACCAGCTTCTCTTAAAATGAACTGTACAGCAGGATAAACACTTTATTGGGAAAGAACCTGGATGCAAACGGATGAAAAAAAAGCTCCAGCAAGTCTTCACAAATGAATGGCTGGGAGAAGGCAGGTGGGAGGCTGTGCCACATGAAAGCAACCAACCATCCAATTTCAGTTCAATAACGTTTGGAATTTTCTTCCTACTGAGGGGGCTGGAAGTACAGCTGCCCTGTAGCTGTGTCCATGTGCCCAGCTTTTGGTGAAAATGACCTTAACAAATAAAACATGAAACAAACTATATACTTGCTGTTTTAAACCTGTGTAGTCAATAAATGAAACAATAATCTTTCCTAATTTAGTGTGCTCAGATTGGCTATTGTAGACATGAGAACTCCCCAGCTGCAGAACACAAAGGCACGCTGCCTGCACAATATGGGGTTTTTGCAGCTGTGCCTTCCATTGACCAGAGCTGGGAGAAATGTAGATCAAATACTGACAATAAGAGATCAATGTTGTAAATATTAGCATGAGAAAGAGTGCACCAAACTCTGAGTGTGTCCTTTTTTTTGTGTGTGGTTGTAATAAAGTTTCTCAAGAATTTTGCATGCAGTGGGGCATGTGTGCGTGCGCATGTGTGTGAAGTGCCTCTGAATCAGGCAGCAGCATGTTTCCTTATACAAATATTGACAGGAATCCTTCAGTTTATTTGGAATTTTCCTGAGAAAGCTGCAACAATACGGTAATACCTCTTCACTACTTTTCACACAGTTGTTTCAACTGTTGGCACCAGGAAATCCTTATTGTTTTAATCAATACCACTTGGAGTGATGACATGTTTCTTTTTTTCTTTTAGTGACTGACACGGTGCATTTCCTTGCACAAAGTTCTCATGAGACACTTTTGTGCTGTGCTCAATATATCCAACAGCAAATATGTATTTGTCAGAAGGCTGAAAGAAGGGTTGCTATTTTTTCCTCTCCCATTTTTCATCCTGATACTTTATGCTTCATTGCTGTGTTTTCAAACTCACAAATGACCCTGAGAAAAGCAATGGGACTACTGTCAATGGTTATAATGAAATATCTGAGGAATATCTGGAAGATCAGAATTTGTTCATTTAGTGAAGCTCTGATATTAACCTTGATGCTGCCCTCCTCCTCTGCCTCCTTTCTACTGCTCACACTTGAACAATAAAACCCATACAGTAATGTTTTAAATGCATTCTTTAAGGCTTTGTATTAATTTCAGAGTTGATTCAAGTCATTAAGACAATTTGAATATAATATGTGTCTATCCAACTAATAGACTATGATGCATGTTATTACAGCACTGTAATTTACGCTGCAATTGGGTGTATTATATAGCACAGACAGCAAGAAGAGGTAGAAATGTCTTTTCTTAAGGCAAGTGGCGAAAAACTCAGTGGTCTCTGTCCCTGTGGTGGTGATAGCAAGAAATACTCTGTTCCTACTGCTCAGAGAACAGGCAGGACCCTCACTGCCTGTTCCCATGGACTCTGAGCAGTGAAGGAATTCAACAACCGCAGCACTTATGTCAGTGGTTGGGACAAGCAGAGAAAATACACTTGTTTGTACAGTGCTATACATGTTCATCTCCCAGCACAATGAAGGAGTGTGCAAAATAAACATTTCTGACTTCAAACTTTTACAACTTAACACATGCCCTTTAAAGAGCTTAATTGCAGCAGCTGCACATCCACTGATCTGCTGAAGCTTATGTGTTCTGACATCCTCTCCATTCTTTTTTTCCTGACTTGATCAAGCAAATTTGTAGCTTCTACACTTCATTCGGTTAAGTATTGCAAAGCAAACAGCATTTTGTGCTTTCTGAGTTTGTTTGTTTGGGTTCCTTTTTCCCATTTCTCCTCTCATTCCATGATTGGGATTTCCTGTTTACCTCTCAAAGACCTTTGCATCATCCTTCAGTCCCAAATTTCCTCTTTCTGCCCCATCCTGTACCACTCTAGACAGCAAAAACTTAGACATCTGCTTTAGTTAAGGTGGTATTAAAGCCCCAATTTTCATCTGTTTCACAAGGCTCAAACTTCTGAGTTGTTGAATGCATTTTCCTCTTATGAATCCTTGAGTGTGACTGCATGATGGCTCCCATTTCTATCATTAGGCACAAAAAGCGACAACCATCTCATTCTATTTCACTGGTGTAAAACCAGTGTGGGTAACCAAAGGAAGTAGCAGTAAAGCATATTCAAGTTTCTGAAAAGAGGCAGATATGAGATGGAGCATACAATTGATTGGATTGCCATTTCTTTAAACTCTGAACTAATTTCTTTGTTTCAAATAGAACCAGTCTTACAAGGAGATCTCAAACAAGCAGCTCAAGGAGTTACAAAATAATTAGCAACACTTTGACCTTGCAATAATACAACAAACCAGTATAATTTTCCATTCTGCTAAGTTATAAATCAGTCACTAAATTCCTGAAAATAGTTATTCTTTAGAACACTTATAATTAACCATCTTATTTGGGCAAATGCAGGGTCTTATTCCTTAAAACAATGTTTAAGAACAAATAGAAATCATGGGCACTTTCCTGGGAATCCTTCCAAAAAGGAGAACTATGTGAGCAATAACTTATTATTGGTATGTTGCAAGATTAATCAGGACATTCTGAAAACATTTATAACTTAAAAAAAAGAGTATGCATAGTACTTTTTATATTTGTAAGACTTAAATTCAACAGTAGAAAGCGTACAATAATGGTGTGAGGATGAAATAAATATATCAGGAAACATACCTACAGCCCTAAAGATTACCTTCACTTTTTTCTTTCTACCACACAAAAATTAATTGCTGCTTCATATAGAGAAATATCTTTGGACAATGGGGACTCTGACTGTAAAATGCCCTTGAAAGAGAACTTGGTGAGGCTTGCCTTTGTTAAGCTTAAAGAACATTTTTTCTGAAACTCCTTTAAAAAATAAAGAAAAGAAAGAACAACTCTGGACACGCAGGAAATACCTGGTTTTGTGTTGTAGTCAGTCATGAAAATTAGGAAATACATTATGAACTGTATTGAACTACAGCCCATTTGACTATGATAGACATTGGCTCTTATGTCACTGGTGTTTAACACTGATTCTCTGAGTAATAAATGCATGGTAGGACACAGCTGGGTGCATGGCTGAGTACAGCAAAAAACATTCCAAGTGTTAGGAGTGGTAAAATTACCTTTGACTTCAGTGTAGTAGGGCATACTTCACTTAAAAAACTGACTTGCAACACTGACATTTATCCCATCCATCTCTTTAAAAACACATCTAATTAGTTTAACTTGATCCAGAAAACTTTTAAAAATTACATTAAAAATAAATAAATCCCCTGATATCCCCATTTTACTAGCAATAAGTAGAGAAAAGTCTGAATTTAAATGCTAGCTTTGACCCTTGTACTGGCACAAAGTTAATGTGCAAAAAAAAAAAAAGGGAGTGGGGAGAGAATCCAGTATGTCTTTTATCAAAAGTCAATTCAAATTGCAATATAAAGTTCAAACCTTCTGCAGCACACATTATCATTAAGATTAAATATTCAGTGGCTCTGTATTCCGGTCATCTTTTGACAATAACCTACAATGTCCCAGAGGTGGCAGGTGCTGGAGAATTCAGTGAATATTTAAAGAATATCTCACTTTTCAGGAAGGAGGGTAGAAAACCACTAACTTGTATTAGCATGCCATTGTTTAAATTGCACCTTCCATTTTAAAATCCTGAACAACTCCTCTAAACATTAAAAATTTTAGCTGCTTTGAATCTTTTACAGGTTTATAAAACTTTGAAACACTGCTATTTAATAGCCATTTCCATCTGTTGCCCCAGTGAATGAGTATAACTCTTTGTCCTGTGCAAAATAGGAAGTCACATTTTTAGAGCTCTTGTAATGTTCTTCAGAGATAAGCTTCTCACAAATTATAGCTACTAATAATGTTTTGGGTTTCCTTATGTGATAGGTGCAAGGTGAACACAAGGTTGGAGGAAAATTAAAGTAGAACCCCTTTACAGTTTTTTTTCAGATTAAAACCTTGCTAACATTTAATATTTGAATTTAAACAAATGTTTAAAAAGTACAACTTTTGTGATTATTAAATGAGCATTAAAGCAAAATGGAAATTGGATTGCTAAACATCCTATTGCATTCACACAGAAGATATTTCACATTTCGGAAAGCATCTGCCAAGAAAAAAAGCTTTCGGGCACTTAGGTTTTTTTTGGAACTCTACTCACTGGGTTAATTCACACCCCACACAGGGCAGAGGAAAATGCACTTCTCCCAGAAGCAGAACAGCACTCTCAGTAAGAAGCACTCTGAGACTTTCGATATCATCATCATCATGAATTGCATTACATTTCCATGAGTCTTTACTAACCAAAGGGCATTAGGCTGACCTGTTACCAAGGGGTAAGATCTCTGGGGACTGCTACCACATTTCATGTCCACTGTTACTAGCCACGCTTACCAAGATTTTCTTCTCCCACTCCGATCAACAGGCTCGGCTGTGACAGCCAGCTGTAACAGGAGCAAGTGATGGGGAAGTCATAGAATCATCAAGGCTGAAAGAGCCCTTTAAGATCATCAAATCCAGCTGTCAACCCAGTACTATCACAGTGACCACTAAACCACTTCACCCAGATCCAGACACCTCTTAAGCACCTCCAGGGGTGGTAATTCCACCACCTCCCTAGGAAACGTATTCCAATGCCTGACCACCCTAGCAGTGAAAATTTTGTTTTTAATATCTAATCTGAAACTCCCCCGTCTCAGTTTAAGACCATTTCCTTTCACTGTAGGCACGGTAGAAAAGGCCAGCCCCAACCTCAGTAGAACCTCCTTTCGGGTAGTTGTAGAGTTACGTTGTTGCAGGACAGAGCAGTGGGAAAAGCTGTGCCTCTGTGAAGTACAGCTGTGAAGGAGAATGTAACCGAGGACACCTTTGTGAGATCTTCTGATGAGAGTTAAGGGCTTGAGCTCAGCATGACTCCATAGTCTCATTCACTCCCTTTGTATTTTTTGTGATGCTACAGAGAACAGAAGAGCAGCTATTTTGCACTTGCCTGAATGAAAATTTCTGGGTAATACTTATACATGCCATACCTGAGGAGATAACTAAATTGTAGGAAAAGATCTTTTCTGTAAACATTTCCACCTCAAAATATGAAGAGCAAAACATTAACTGAAAAGGGTGTGAATGAAACTGAAGTAAACTTACAAAACTGCATTAATAAGAGAAACCTTCTCTTTTCTTTTAATTTCCCCTCCTCTGGCAATAAGATTCCAGAGAAACCAGCTCCAGAGAAACTGAGCAAGTGAACAAGTGCCTAATGACTAAGTCTACACTGGAAATAAGAAGCTGCCCAGAAGTGATCTAATGCCATTTTGAGGCTGACTTCACAGAGGAAATGAACCCTTTCATTAGTATTTGACTGTGCTTCCTTGTCTTCAGTGATTTTTTTTTTTTTTTTAGTCTCAGAGAGTAAAATCCAGATTGTTGTGACAATTGTGAGAAAAAATTTATAAATCACTTGGAATAAAAATTGGTACTGCTGATAATTATGAAACTGGATGAAAGCAGCAAAATGTTTTGCATGGAAACCAGTTTGTTTCCTCTTCTTTTTCATCTCAAAGTTGGAAACACAGAACTGCAATAATCTATTGGTGATGTGGTGATGTAGGCTCTAGTATTCCAGTTAAGGCTGTTGGACTCCATACTCCTACCTCGGCATGGAATAATTTTTGCCTTTCCAATTTTGTAGGAATGTGAAGACTGACTCATTTGCACAAAATGTCAGCAGTCTCAAAACTATAGTAGGTTTCCCTCACCTTACAGCCACCTAAACTCCACAAGAAATAAGTCTGTGTGCTTTGGTCTTGAAAAAAACCAGCAGATGACTCCTGGATTCTTAAAAGTATAATTCACCCCTCAGTTAACCCATGTTTCTTTGGAAATGCTGGCACTTGATTGTGTGGAATCAAAGGTAGAAAACTATTGGGGAAGGTAAACCTCAGGGATCAGCTTCCCCTGGAGCCAGCCAGCCACACCTGCACCACATACATGTCCACACATACAACCCATGCTTCTCACGGTATGGTTGTGTTTTGTGTGCATTTTGTTTTATTATCTCACTTTATTTTACTTTTACAGTTAAACTGAGGCTTTCATGTTCAAAATTACAATAGTTCTTTCTTAGTTGCATGATGACTAAGGGCCACTGTTTGTATGTTTGGTCTTGAGTTACAAAACATTGGTACTAAAATATGTAAGAATAAACACTGGGAAGAAGGGATAAGTTTTTGGTTTTAAACATCTGTTTTAAAGCGATATGAGGGAGTGAAATTAAATTTAATAATCTCTCTTCCTTCCTCTGCTTTTGAAATCATAAGACAATGTGGTAGGACATGTGTTTCAGATCTAGTGTGGTATTTTCAGATGTAGACAATTCATTATCCGTGGTTCTCCTTTTCTGCATAAAACCATGATTTTTTCTAAGTACAAAATTGTCTGCTAAATTGTCCCCAGGTTACACAACACAAAGCATCATTTATGTTTAATAAGGCATTACCTCCACCTGCTATAGACAGTGTTTATTCTGCACATTTTGTTTTCTCTGTTGGATTGCAGCCAGTGAACTCAATAGTTTGTTGGAAAGCAAAGGATCTTACATGTCAAATTGTCTGATTTATTTTACATAAGTTTAATCATCTGTCAGCCATTTTTCAAAGGAATAGAAGGGAGGTTCTTGCAGGTTCTTTCATGCTTTTTAATAGATATTTCTTCAGTGAGGTTTTTCCATGCTTTTTTAATGGATATTTCTCCTGCGAAAAACTAATTTTTAGTATCTTCGTCACATTCTAACTCACATATGTGTGTGCTTAAATCAGGCCACAGGGTGTGAGCCAGTTTAGACACTCAGCTACAGGACTTCTTCACTCACATTAATCATACACTTGAAGATGCTCATCATTTGTGCCAACCACCTGCTCATTTTCTGGACAACTTTGATTATACCTATGCCCATCTTTATGCCCATAGTTGTATGCCTCGGGACATCACACCTCCTTGGACCAGGGATCAGCTTAATCAAGAGAATTTTATCATACAGAAGCTGTATCTTTTGACTGACTGTCCGTTTAAATCAGACAGTTGAGAACAAAGCAGTAAGTGACATAACATTTTTTTCTTTCCTCTGCAGGACAGAACTGAGGTAAATTAGGCATTTAAGAGAGACTTAACTTCTACAGTTCTCACCATACATGTTATTTTCAAGCAGTTCAATGATCTGAAACACCAATTAGTTTCAATTCACACCTATTATTCTCCTTTAGTGCACTGTTAATTCAAATCTAAATTCCCCTCCTTGTCAAAAAGTGGTAATTTTCTCTTTTTGTAAGTGTTTCCTCTGAAGTTCTGAAATACATAGTGCCAAATGCCATTACTTAAAACTTCATACAGAGGTCTTACACCAGTTGCCAAGTTTCCTATTTTCATGTTTTTAGGCCCAGCATATTCTTTTGCTTTCTCACAATTGATTAACATATTGTTTCAACTCGCTAGAAACATCTGTCTTCAATATTCTTCCTTCTCAACCAGTTATAGATTTTTACAGGACACCACAGTGACATTGCCAAAGGGAACTAAGACCACCGCAGTCTCATAAAGCACTGCAACCAAACATGCAATGGATGTTAGAAAAGTTGGGTCTTCCCCTCTCTCACACATCACAAGTGTTTCTGAAGTAATATCAGAAAAACACTCAATGCTTAATATGAAAAAAACCAGAAGCCTTCAAGTAAGAATGCCTAAAAAACCCCCTCTATTATTTATCAGTTAGTTTTCAGATCACTTTTTCACCAGTAAGTAGTACAAAAAGGGAGGAAAATTCTTTACCATATATGCTTACAAGCCCATGAAATCAGTGATATCTGCAGTTCTGTGAGCATGGTAGTTTCTTATTTGTTCCAAATATTACTATTACATAATAGATGAAAATAATAGGGTGGAATAACTTACTGCTTAAATATGTCTTTTGTTTAAATGCCTTTAATGCAACTTAAATCAGGTCATACTTAGAAGGAGAATCCAAAAATTACAATCAAGTAACATAAGCACTTTAGAAACGCATTTGTTACTTTACCTTTCCTTTAGAAAACTAATGCTGATGGTCAAATACCTTAATTGCCTTTATTAACTTTTTAAATAGCCTATTCTACATAATCATAAAATTCATTAGTTTGTGATTGCTTATTTTGAATTTTGTGAGACATATAAGAGGCAGGATTACATTTCAAATCTCCTGCTGATGAGTTGACAGTACAGGATTACCCATCACTACCCAACAACTGTCCCTCAATATACAATCCAAAGTTACTTACTTGTGCACTTGCTGATGTTCTTTCATGAATGCTGCCTATACAGATTAGGATGTTGCATATACTGCTTCCATCTACTGCAAAACAAAGTATCAGCTGCACATTAATCTTTTCAGCTAAGGTGCCAATGTTGCTCAAGACCTATTGGAGTGCTCTCTCAGTCCAGCCATCACATTTCTACATATTTCATGTCTATCTGACAAGCTTTACATGTGATACTCTGAATTATGGAGACAGACTTCATAAACATTTATTATGCTCACATTTAAAGAAAAAAAAATCAAAACGCTTTTTTGCCCCAAAAGTGGAGAGACAGCTCTATACTTGATGATGGGATTTTCAGAAAAATATGATGTGAATCTGTTGGTTTTGATGGAATTCTGGAACTACCTCTGATACGAACTATAGGCATGTCTTATTTCAACACAAATGTAACTCTCAGTATATATACAGGCATGTTATATGCTGCTGCCAAACAAAATACCTCCAAGCTCAATCTTGTAAGTCTCCTGCACACTTGCAGTCAAATGTACATATGAAAACCACACAAAGGAAAAAATTAATTTTCCCTCATATCAGCAGCTGAGAGATCTAGCATATGTACAAGGGTCAAAATTTGCAGCTAGCTGTATTAGAGACACAAATAACCTCAATGCCAGACAAAATTTAAAAGCCAGACTAGAATACATCCAAGACTGACTACCCACTTGAGACAACTTTTACTTAGATTTATAGAACTACCTTCTCATACACATGTTCCAAAATGAAAAGGCTAGGCAGTGCCGAGCACCAGCAAAGTACCAAAAAACTTTCCTTCTCTGTGTGTAATTTTGCACAGACCCTCCACAGAGCAAGGACAAATCTTATCCACAAATGTAATTAATAAAATTCTTATTTGTATAAGGGCAGTGACCAAGGATTAACAAAAAACAAGCAAAGTACAACTATAAGTCATAACCATTTCTGCAAACCAATGAAAAATAGAATTGTACTTGCTTTGCCAAGGGTTAATTCTGGACATCTCAACTGCACATTTTGTAGAGATTTTTGTTCCAGATTGCAGTTAAATCTGGCCAGGGATTCAGACTCTCAAAATTCAGGATGTTCAACCTCTAAACAGTCACAAATGCTCAGCTTTTCATCTACAGTTCCTATCAAATATAGAAACATCTTTCATATGTTTAGTTTTTACACAGATTTCAGTACTCCTCAAACTTATTTTAAACCATTTCATAGCTATCCTTCCTGCCTGTTAAACACATCAAGTGCTTCAGTGCCAGCTGGTGTCAGAAAAGAAAGTCTAAAAACAAAAAACATACTGCTGGCTGTCTTCTACCCTTGCTGGCACCAACTGCTTGAAGACAGATTAAAACACCACTACTTGTAGCTATTCCAGCTTTCCTCAGACACCAGAATTTTATAGTGGGAGAGGCAATTAACAATACTGCTTTTCAGTGAGTGGCATTTTCTGAGCTCCTTCCCTCAGTTCCATTATGACCTTCTAAACTGATCCCCTTTTGTTTGCAAAACAGCTTTCTATGTACTAAAACAAAACAAAACAAAAATAATAAAAAAAAAGGCAACCAACAGGGAAATGCAAGGTAATGCTAATTTTTTTTTTTTTAATTCTATTCTGGTATGATCAGTGAACAGAAGAAAAAAAATAAAGCCTTTGTATTATGTGCATTCAAAACTTTCAGGAGATTTATGCATTCAATCCAGTATTGTCTCTACCTTCCCTTTCAGCTCCCCCACACTTTGTTCCCTCACAAGGACGAGGGTCCAACCTCCTTATATTCCCTCTATGCTCATCAAAAGCCTTGGAAGAGATGCTCCACCACCACATCAGATGAGACAGAGGCATACAGCTCCATGTGTTCAAGAACATAATAATATGGAAAAAAAGAGAGAGATTGTATAAATCTTTCCAAACTAACATGCCCGAATTATGTCCTACTTTGTCATTTGGTGAAAAATATAACTAGGAGATGTCTCATTTACTCCATACATTGAAATTGTTCTTTTTGTCAAAACCATAATTTTTTACAGTCAGTGTGACAATTTGCTATAGGTGGGAAGCTTTTTACATACAAACATTGTAAAAACACTCAGATTTGCTTTAATTGGATCCATTTTGTGAAGCACCTTTAAATGAAGACTATGCATTTTCAATTCCTACAGGACTGAACTGTTAAGCAGCGGCTGTAGGAATATTTTAATAGAAAAATTGGTTTATATAATATTTATATCTAATAAAAAATGTTTTGTATTTTCAGTTATTATTTTCATACTGCAATTTATTATTTAAAAATTAGATGGCAAAATTAGCTCTCTCACCATTAGAAATTTTTAAAATACCTGCAATGTGGATCTGATTAGAAGAAAAAGGTCTCGCTTAGTCCACGTTAATCAAATTTGTGAAAAAATATCAACAGGTTAGAAACTGCAGTATGTGAGTCTTCTGATTTTACCTCCTAGCAATAAAATTGAAAGATCTGCATCTAATTTGTAATTATTTTTAATACAAGCAATGTGCATTTTTCTTCCAGTAAAATGTTTACTATCACAATTAAAATATTTTCATACCTATTGCAGTTACTTGTCATAGAATCACAGAATCATTAAAGTTGGAAATGATCTCCAAGACTGAGTCTAACCTTTGACCGAACACCACTTTGACAACTAAACCATAGCACTAAGTGCCATGTCCAGTTGTTTCTTTTAAAACAGTACCTTATGTTTTTTACCAAATGCACTGAAAATAAGTGTATAAATAATACTGATAAAAATAGCTGCAACTGAATAGAAACATCACTTCATATAACTGGTTTTCATGACTACCACTTTTATGAGACACAAACGCCTTTTTTACTTATAAATAGATGTTTTAAATTAAAAATTCAAGCCAAGGCATATTAAAAGCTTAAATCCAGTGTCTTTCGTTATTATTCATTGTTGAAACAAAAAGAAACCGTAGTAAAAATTTCCATTGGTTATGCCCATTCTGGCAGACAGTTTACGAACCAAAGTAATAAATACTTAGCAAGCATAAATTTTGAACTTGCATAATAATAGCCATTTTGGCATTGCTCTGGTTGCCTTGAACTGCAGTTGCTTCCAATCTCCAAATTTCTTGATAGAGCAGAATAGACTTTATGACTCAGTTCCACCTAAAGACAGCTAACTCTAAATAAACTATTCAAACTAGCAGACAAAGTATAATTGTGTTATGGATATACTCCAGTGAGACCAACTTACCTTTTGGAGAAACCAGTTCCAGTATTTCTATAATACAATTTACTGTACTTTGTAGACAAAACTAAGAGTGAGGGCCAAGGGAGAATGTAGGCACCTAAAGCAAAATATCGGTCAATGTAGAGGCCTGGGTACAAAATGGCACTTTCTTATTGGAGGCGCTTACCAACAGCCCAGAAACAGGCAATAGAGAATAAAGGTTTTTAAATATATCACTGTACTTTCTGTTTTCCAATTCATAGCTCTGGAAGCCTTTTGCAAAGCCATGCAGAGTCTCAGTGGCTATGTTTAAACAACTAAACTGAGAAGAATTCCCAAGCACCAAAGTCCACTTACATTCTCCAAAGTGGCCTCTGATGCAGATGAAGATTCTCCCTCTTCCCTCCTGTTCCTTTTCCTCAGTGATGGAAACCTTACTGCATAAGCACAGTTATCTTCCCAGGGCACTTGAATCTCCCTGCACGTTATATAGGAATACTGGGTGTCCAATTCAGCCCACCACAAATCTGGGCACCCAAAAAGGGGAGAGCTTGAGTGCCTAAGCCTCAGTAGTGGACTTAGATCTGCAAGTGGTGATATTACATACATACATAGTTATATATAGTTGCAGCCAACTTCACAATCTTACTGCATCTAAAAGAAATGCTATAAATGTGCCACACTCTGTAAAAATCAGCCTGACTGCCAATCTCAATCTGGTCATGTATAGGAGTGCCTATTTCTGAGCCAGTTAAAATAAAGCAAAGAGGCACTCCACAGTTACAGAATAAGATAATGCCAGCCCTGCAAATAGATAATTCAGGTGTTTAACTTCAAATTGTTCTGATCTAGGTTCCAAAAATCATTATTAGCGAGTGTAAAAATTAAAAAAAGAAAAATTAAAAAATTTCAATTTATCAGGTCAAGAATGCTCAAGTACATCTAGATGAAAGTAATACTGTCAAACTTCTATGAGCTTGGTCTTTCATAAAGCCTGTCTCAAAGTACATTAAGCAAAGACATTCCAAACCAGCACCCACTGATTTTTCTCCCCCGCTGCTCTCTTTTCAAGTAACCCTTTCAAAACTTAAGAAATGAAAGCACATCTTATTGCAATAGTTGCTTATAGTTACTCATATTTGCTGTTTCTAAAAATATCCAACTTTGACAGAATAATATGGACAGAGTGCCAGATTCTGCTGTATTTTGAACTACTCTTAAGGAAAATAAAGATATTTCATCCCAAAATATCCAAGGAATTTACAAATATGATTCATAGCTGATTAATTATTGTCCTGATATTACTGGCTATACCAACAAAAATGGCAGCTCAAGACTTCAAACCCTTTTCAGACTAGCCCAGGAACATTTACAAAACTTTTTGAAAGAGATTTTCAAAACCAAAAGCATTAATCTTCAAGAGTACTTTTCAGATTTTATACAAAATCCAGGTATGTACTCAATTTCAGGTTAATACTTAGCAAAATCACTTTTATAGCAATAAATATTTGTCATAGATCCAAACTGACTATTTCTTACAACACTCACTTAAAAATCTTGTTATTTTGGGCCTTGCAATTGCTATGTTTTGTGAGGACTGAGAAAATTTCTCTCTTCTATATTGTTTATTATTTTTTCATTGGGTTTAGATGTTAAGATTAACCTTTTGCAAAAGATTTTAAGTAAGGTTCTATAAAATTATATTCAATTTTATGATTAACTGTAAAGTTCCAGCTTTCAGAGACTTTTCATGTATACATTATATGTAAAAATAACACAACCCAGACAGATTTAAAACCAAAACAAAGTCACTCAACTTCTGTGAACCAGACTAATGACATAGGTCTGGGATGTTTTTGTCCCTGTTTCTAGGCACTATGTGGTGCCAATAAGAATACAGCATAGGCCAGTCTTAATCTGACCATGGGAAAGAAACAGCCAAAGATATATAGCCAGAACTGTTTATGAGATAAACAAAAAGTTTACTGCTTCCCACATACTAGGGAAACAGTTGGATTACACATCAGCATCTGGTTGCTCCAGACAATACTACCAGGAAGTTAATGAAATTGGAACAAGGAAATTACTATGACTCGGCACTCCATAAAAAAAGTGTAATTTATCATCAGTAAAACAACAATGGGAGCTTTGCTGATAAATTAACAAAAGAAAATAAAAAGGCTGTATTGCTGTAAAACAATAAATCTTTTTTTTTTCTGGGTATGTTAGTTCTGTTCCAAAACCTGATGTCACCGAATATTAGAAAAACGGCAACCTTGCTCTGATTAGAATTCGTGGCCTTTTTGGGTTACAAATAAGATGTGAGGCAAGATTTTTATCTGAAGATATTTATGACATGATATTCAAATGAAAACCCTGTTAGTTTTAATCTAAACGGATTTGATTCCACCCAGATCAGGAAAACAGAATACTGCTTTCAGCATTTAGGAAAGTTTCTGCCTCTCACTAAAGGCAAAATAATTTTTTCTGTTAAAAGACTCATTTCCCAGGAATCAAACTTGGGCTGTCAGTTTGGTGACCTGCCAGGGAAAATAAACTGAAACTCTGGAATTTGATTGCCTGAAACTTCTCAACTGGCAACCTTCACTCAATCCACATTGTCTGTGGAGTATTACAAAATATCTCATATGAAAGTTTCTAAGAAATAATTTCCTTCAAAGCCAGAAAATTTCTCTTTCAGGAATGTACTTTTCATTCTCTTTGGCCATTTCCATGGCAGATTTATTCCTGAATAAGGTCTCCGTTATGGCACTACAATGGAGTAGACTATTTCACTTCTGGCTCTTGCAGAGTCTTCAGATCACTGTGGAAAAAGCGCACCTAGGTCAGCACACCCTGAGGGACAGTACTTATCCTCTACCTCTGAGCCAGCAAGAATTTCTCAGGCTGGTCCCATCCTCTCTCCTGCATCTGCATGCCAGCAACCTGGCATGCCCACGGCCTACACAAAATTCCCTGCCTGACTCATATCAGCAACTGCCAGTACTACTCAATAAAAGGAGGAAACTTCAGCCACGATCTGGGTTCTTTGCTCAAAAGCGTATTTGTTCAGGTGCCATCATGGGAGCGGGCAGCAAGAAGACGCCCTACACGTTCAGTCTTCTCCTACTTGCAAATTCATCTTGTCTAAAGACAGCTTGAAGAAGATGGTGTGCCTTTCTCATGTATGGATCTGAGAACACAGGTGCCCCATACCTAGTCAAGACCCTCCTCTAGATCAGGATGAATAGATCACAGCAGCATGCAGGAACATAGCTCTTTAGTCTAGAGGGAATAAGGGATAAGATGCATATTTGGGTCAGAAAACTGAGTTAATGATGGACGATCCCAGTTCCCTAGGGGTTTCTATCAGAAGGCAAATATAAAATTAAATGTTACGTCCTTCAACGTAATAACAAAAAATCCTATTGTGTTTGTTATTTTTTTTCTGTAGCAAATACATTGCCCTCCTTATTCTTGTCACTGCTGAAGAAAAGGCATTCACTGCCTTTTCTCAACTATATCCTCAATGTCCTTAGTCATCTTGAAAACATGTAGCAGTAGACAGGACAGTCTCTTCCTGCAAGAACCTCTACTCTAAGATCAGGCCCACCCAGAATCAGGCCTGTGTTGTTTTGCACTGTAACAGACTGCAGAAGAAGCAGCCAACGTTACAAAAGGATTGGTCTTCTTTAAAGACTCTCCAAAGATATTACCTAAATTAAAGATGTTGCAGCACCTACAGTCCTTGGCTCTAAGCAGCACAGAACAGCAGTAAAGACACAACATGTGTCCCTTGGGGCTGACCTTCAAATCGAGATGAATGAGACCTCTTTGTCTGATTATAAGGTGCCCACAAGGGAAATTCCAGTGGGAAAATGGCACTGTCAAAGCTGCAGACTTGTGTTTGGCCTCTACTTACATCCAGCATGTGTTCCCCAAAATTGAGCTCAAGGGCTCTTGGGAGAAGTTGAGCTGTGGGGAAGCTTGCTTCAGAGATGGCATGCAGTTTGTCAGAGCTCTTTTCTCAGACAGTTGTCAGTATGGAAAGTAAGCTGTCATCAGATTCTTTGGCAAGCCAATGCATTTTACTAATCTGGCAGAAAAATACAGCAGAAGAAAACCTGACTAGCTTCCTGCCAGACTAGTAAGACAAATTTGTCTTACTGCAAAAGCTGACACAGAGGAATGGGTGGAAACATATGGCTAGAAATCGGAGCAAGGGAACAAAAGAATACAGAGAAAAGATTGGGACTTCCAGTTTTCTTGGCAACAATTACATTGGCCGCTAACCCACACCCTGGCTACTCACTTGGTTCACAGCACGAGATAGTAAGAATTTTAGGGAATGTGCAGTTGATAAATGGCAAAGGGCAGGAAGATGAACAGCATTTCAATGAGCCACCAAAGTTCAGGGGCTTGGCCCCAGCCCTTCTCAAGTCAGTGGCACAACTAGTCTTCTCCTCGTGGTTAGGCTTACTCCCTGCCTATCTCACCAGAAACCCACTGTAGTGTTTCAAAAACAATAGCCAATCAGAGGAGTACTCATACATTGGATTAAAAACATACAACTGCAGATAAAGGAAAAAAAAACACAGTAGGGTAGAAGTGCCTCTAGCATTTGAAGCTACAGCTCTTGAGAAATATATTGCCTCATTATGAAAAATGCTGCTTATTGGTAAACTTTTACCACCATTTTTTCACTCCATAAAATTAGTACCCTGTAACTGTTCCCATTGAAACTGCAATAATTTCCACTGTATAAAAGGCATGTATAAGTCATTACACGATTTAAGCCACAGATATGAAACTCTCCTGCTTGACAAATACAAACGGTAGCATTGTAACAACCCAGGAACTGTACTAAAAGTTAAACAATGCCTTTGGACATTAAAGATAAGACATAGAATAGGCTAGCAAACCACACAGCTGATGAAAACAGTAGTGAATTGAAGACTTGAACAAAAAGCATGAAAAGGAAGAACATCTGCAATGTTTAACTCCTGGAGGAAACAGAGTACAAATATTCCTGTTTCTTTAGCTGCAGTCTATATCCCCACAACAGTTAAGTTAAAATTGAATGCATCTAGGAGGTAGTACAGCCCAGCAGGAAAAGTGTACAGAAGTCAAGAGTAATCATATGCAATTTTATAACCCCACGGGCAAAACACTAATTCTATAGCTTTATGAAACAGAGAGGACCAGTTGGGGATTTTTAATCTTTCAGAGAGAAATATAAAGTATCCTTATTATTCAGAATGCTTTGCTGACAGTCATTACACATATGCTCACATACATTAAAGATAAGACAAGTCATACCATTTATTTAGACTAATTTCATGCTTAAATTATTAAAGTTTCTTAACAGCTATCTTTTCAGCAAATTCCTAACTTAAACCACAAGAAACTTTCAAGAAAGACATCCATCATATTGTAAACATTTCAAGGGATGGAGGTACAGTGCTAAATAAAGGCAAACTAGGGAGGGAGCCCAGGCACGAGACTTGACCAGTTGTGTTGCTTAACTGTTATTTCAGTCCCTGCTCTGTTTTGGGCTGCTCCAACTAATCACGTGCAGTGCCATAGCCCAAAATCCATACAAGAGAGAGTGAAACAAATATTAGGCAAATTAAAATAAAGCAGACCTTCTCCCGTACTGCTAGCTAAGGAAGGCTTCATGCTGTATATTTATATCCAGATGATGTTAAAGTAACGTGAAACTTAAAGGATGTTGCAAGACTGTGATTCCCAAGTTAGTTCATTTGGCTAATGCAGGATTAATACAGAGCAGTGTTTGCTGATCACCGTAATGAAATTGCTCCACATGGGATGCTGAGCCAAGGTAATTAATGAACTTAAGAATTTCTGGACCATGAATGCCAGTGACATTTGACTCATGAGTATTTTTTTTCTGCAAAGGTTTTAGAGGAATGTAGATTTAAATGAATCTACTTACTGTATAGAAGACCAGTGCACTCATGTGGATAATTAATCTGTAATTAGATCAATAAGGCTAAACAGACAGATAAACCAGGAATGCTGTTATGTGTCCTGTATTAGTTAACCAAGCTATTGCATTTTTATCCTTATTAAATTAAAGGATTACTGCTATAGAAGGCATACAGGTATCAGAACAGGAAAAAAAGATCACTTTCCCTGATGGTGATGTAAGAGTCTTTGTCAAGGATTTATAAAAGGTCTGGCTATGTTTCTGAAGGCTTAAGGAATTGTTCAGGATTATAGTAGTACAACATGAAGAATGCCACATCTGAAATAACAAAAAAGGACCTCAAGCAGCACCCTATTTTGTCTGGTGCCATTTGAATGGAATGAAATAAACAAACAAAAATCAAACCAAGTAAACACCAGGGATTTGTCATTCTCATTCCATCATTCTATTAACATTGAACTTTTGACCAACAAAATATTTTGTGATCTGATAAAGCGATACTCAGGCTCATATAAAAATGTGAGCTGTTTTAGGTAGACATATGTATAAATGAGGGTGAAAAAAATTTTTACATCTAATTACCAAGTTTTACTCAGACTCTTGCATGTTTGACCACGCACAGGCTTTACAAGTGTTTCAGAAGATGCATCACTATAAAGTACTTCATGTTAGGAAAAGGATGCAAAAAATTGCAGCATCACCAAACCCAGTTCAGATGGATAAAAGAAAAAAAGCATAACAGGTTTAGATTCATAATATTTTACAGTTTGCTGTCTCTCTAACTCTGTGCACAACAAGCAAAAGTTCTTGTGAAACCTCTGATAATATTCTCATATATTGATCATGGAGATTGAATCTCTTTCCACCAAACATTGCATAAAGTCTGCAACTAATTGGGAAGCATTTTCCCTCAACAGGAAAAGACAGTTAATTAAGAAGAATTTCCCCCACAAATTTAGGATCTCAGAGGCACAGTAGTTTCCCCATTTACTTGTACAGAACTGAAAATGACTGGGTAACTGCTCCCCAAGAATACAAGACTGCAACTAAAATTTGGAAGAACAAAATATCATACCACGTAATACTCCTGTGTTGTCAATTGCACTAAAAGATTTTATTCCTAATGAGGCCTGCAAGAAAAGTGTGAGAAGTGGTATCTCTGAAATCCAGCATGCATTCCAATGATGATAAGTGCATCTCCTGGTCATATGTAACAGCAACCTGCTTTTGTACAAAACACACAGAAGACTATAAGGACTCACAAATTATATATGATTACATATCTAGATATAAATTAATTACATAATTACTTTTAAGTTTTTAGGAAGATAGATTTCATCTTCAGAACTTAATGTATTTGCTAATGCAACAAACCTCAAAGTCCTCTGCAGCAAATGCCTTTATGTACAGCAAGAAAGAAATATGAGATACTTCAAATGACAGCCTGAAAAGTGCTTTAGTGCCAGGGATAATTTAGTGGTCTCCCTCAAATTCAGTTGTTGTTTACGTCAGTGGAAGTTGCGAACCCTGAAAAAGAGAACTGTGATCAAATGAAATTCTCTAATAAAACATAAGTTGTTGCAAAGTTATATTTTATATACTAATTCAATCCAGCAGTTAAAACTCAGGTCCCTGAACAATAAAAAGAGTTTTGGTGAGCACAGTCCTTCCAGATCCTAAGCTGCTCCTTCCCCCACTGTCTTCTATGTAACCAGGAGAATACAAAAGAGACCAATCAAACGAGATCTTTGTTTACATTTCACTGAGAGATAGAACGTGGTCAGCCTCCTTTGTCCACAGAGAACATACACTAGACTTCGTTTGATACACAGTTTTGAAGTTCCTTTTAAGTTTTCACTTCTTCAAGAATGGTTGTGTTGCTATAGCTTTTTGGCCCCTCGCTAACAGCAGCTTTTTTCCCCTCACCAGAATTTGAAGCTTTTGATCTCTTTTATCTTCTGCTTGCTCATAGCCTAAGAATTGCATCTGCGGCAAAGCTTGTCCTCTTAAGAGTCCATTGACTTATTGCTAGAAAACAAGGAAATAGCTTGCTTTTCACTTGAGTCCCTGTTGAGATAATACATTCTGAAGGGACACAGCCTGTGTGAAGTAATCAGAGCTATTGTTCATCACTGTTTGAAACGCACAGTGAAAATATACTAGTGGAGGGAGATGGGGGGTGGGTGGAAATCCAAGAGGGCTTCTACCTAAGAGAAATATAGAGATAGCAACCCAAAGTAGGCTTTCCTTAAGTAATATACATCAGGTAGCACCAGGCTATGCTACCACTTGGACAACAGCACATATTGGACATACACAAGCAGAGCAGAAAAGCAAATAAATACATACATTTTATTTCATTTCTGTGCTGCAGGGAAGGCAAGGCATTAAGTAGCGCTCTTCTTTCCAATTCAGAACTACACAGCACAGCCCACCATGCCATCCCATGGTAAGACTGGACCACATTTTCAGACTGATTTCCTAAATATTGGTGACTCTCCCATAACATCCTCACCAAAAAAAAAAAAAAAAAAAAGTACTGGCCTCCACTGTACTACCATGCTCAGAGTTCAACACCAGAGCAGATTCCACAGCAGCTTGGCCAGAGGACTGACATTTCCCAGCTTCGGCTGGAAAAGGCATTCTTCACTTCAATCTTGCTGTCAACAATGAAGCAATGTCAGTACTTTAAATGATCAGGATCAAACATCTTCCTACAAAAGGCCAATTGCAAAGGTGTTCTAAATATGACCTACTGGCTCTCAAGCAGATCCTCACTGCACAAGATCCATGGTAGTGTGAAATGCTTCTGATACTGACAGTCTACTGCACCAAAACAGCGTTGAGATTGTGGTCATGCAGCTCCTTATTCTGCAGCTTTCTCCTAAAGAACTGGCTTTCCCAGAACAATTTCTTTATTTCAATTCAATAAGAGTGGAAATGTGGGTTGAAACTATACTAATGTAGCTTCTCGGCTGTGATGTGCAGTCCTTGCAACTGTAAATTTTATTTTTAAAATTCTTTGAGTTGAATTACACTTTACAAAAGCAGGATATCGTTATTTTAAAAGCTCCTCTTTTTTTTCCCCTTTCTTTTCACTTTTTTACAGTGCTGTAAAGATTCTGTATACCTAATAGGAAGAAATTATTTACATTTCACACCCAAATTCTTAATTTAATCCATTACCATGTAAAGCAGTCCACACACTCCTGCCTTAAAGTTAATTATTAAAAGTGGAAGTTGTGTGTGTGTGTTCATATTTAACATCCCCTTCCTTATTTGTTATCTGCAAACACATCAAGGAAAACAAATTTATTTTCATTCAGGGGAACAGCAAATTTCAACCCTGGAAGGAAAGAAACCCTCTGCAAAGTTCTGCCAATGTAATTTTTACAAGAAAATGAAATATTAAACAGTAAAATCATTAATTTTGTTTCTGAGTTCAATGGCAAAAAGAGAATATGAAAGCGTATTAAGTCATGAATTTCATGTTCTACATGCAGTGCCATAAGGGAATAAAGATTTAAACGTTAGCAGAGCAAGAAAGACAACCACAGCAGTATTAAAAAAATCAGCAATCTTGCCTCTGTCTCCAGAAATAAACAAAAATTAGTGTAGCATGACCACTACCAAATGCGCTCTTTGCACTTAACATAAAGAGCTGTAAAAGAGGATAACAAAAGACCTTTCTGGTCTTCCGTCTCTTCCCAAATACTAAATATTTCTTGGTGAAAGTCACTTTTCCTTCTGAGTAAGGACAGGAAAGCTATACAAAGAATAGTCACTTTTAATTTTTTTTTACAGACATATGACATTATTTGATTTTATTTCACTTGCCAACCCTCTTCTCATTATTCATCAATAACTAAGGTTATTTGTGGGGGAAAAAAAAAAAGTGGCAGAGCTATACAACATTAGGACTTGGATTGCCCTTGCCCCTCATAAAATCTACAAGACGAAGTTTATCAGGTTCTGTGTAAAAAAATTTTACAAACCCTTGCCTCTGGAGATATGTGATTTTGACAAAAATCTCTTAGAGCAGTACCACATCTGTTCTACCTTTGGTGACTTCCTCAAGGTACAACTCAAGCGCAATCATGCAGCACACACGCCCGTTCTGGACAGTTCTTCCTCCAGTATGCACCATCTACCACAGGAAGAAATCTATGACAAATTCAGTGCCACCTGAAGTTGCATAGATCCAGAACAAGGACATTAAATATTGTCTCTACCAGTTCCAATCATAAATGAGTGTCAAAACTGACACAGCCAGGTAGCTCATTTCACAGCTTTCCACAAGAATAGAGGAAACGGTAAAGAGTCATAATGGTATGGAGGTCAAGATAAAGCTCCATTCCCTTCAGATCATCTGATATGAGTAAAAGTTAACCTAGACTAGACCTTCTGCTCCAGTGACAACGCTGAATGTGAATTTTAGTGCTTTTGTTTTAATTTTAAAGAATTAGCTTTTCCAAGACATACACTTAAAAATAATGTCATAAATTATAATTTTGTAGAATATAATTCAGCAACAGTGATATAAGTTCTCAATGGTAGTACTGAATATCTCCTCACAATACTTCTTAGGTCCAAAAACACCTTCAGAGATATTTTGATAATATTTTCAGCCAGGTCTTCAAGCTGGATATCAGTTGGTTTAACTGTTTTGCATACTATAATGCAAATGTATTTAATACCTAATGCCTGCTTATTTATTGCCTAATTCCCTTTAGATTCTGTTACGTATGGACAAGAGGCAACATTTTTTTTCAGCAATAAATAACTGATAAAATAATAACTGATAAAAGTTTTAAATAGTTAATTTGTTACATTACAGCTGTGCTAAGCCTTTCAATGTTGCAAAATAGGTATTTTCCAGTCCTAACACAAGGCTTGACCAAGAAAAAAGATTCCACAATCAACTAAGAAACAAACAAAAATCTTATCACATAAAGGGCATTTTTGTTCTCACAACAAGAGATCTCTTCTTGCAGAATCAGTCACAAAAAATAAGTCCAACTGCCCTTGAAATTAATAAGGTCTGCAATGATCCATTGCTACTAACAAGGAGAACACCACTAGTATCAGTAAGAATGGTAGCAATAAGCAAAAAATAACAGGTCACAGTTAGATGGTTAATCAAAAAGCTGTCTCTGCCTATCAGTATGGACACTCTTCATAATTTCATCATGATTCATGGTGTATTTATTATCTTTTTCTCAAAAACTTAGCCCCCAGTGTTTGTGATGATACGGAACTCGTCAGGTTTAAAACTGAATTTTCTATTCCATTAAACTTTTAAGAAACATTTTAAAAATAAACTCCATGCATTCAGGAGAAAACAAAACAAACAAAAAAATCCAACCAAAAAACAACCCCAAACAACAACAAAAAAAACAGAGGCAATATTTCTTACTTTTTTAAATCTGCACCTTTTAAACTGGTCCACAGTCTCCATACATTTGTAAAGGAATTCAAACCTCAGCTTAAAATGTTGCTCTAGGCAATTGTGTAGCCACAAACTCCTCACATAGCCCTCACGGGCAAAAGAAAGACAGGCAGCTGCCAGGAATAATGGTTTCCACTTACGTAGCGACACATTTCCTAAGACATGACTTCAGCAGGTCTCCATCTCTGAATAAAGTAACATAGAAAGTAGAAAGTTAAATTTCCTAAGCTATGCATCAATTAACTAATATTAAAAAATCAATCAAAAAAACAAATAAAAAACCCAACCAACCAACCAAAAATGTTCAGAAATATTTGAATTATAAAGGATAATTTCAGTTCTATTATAATCACAGAATCAACTAGGTTGGAAAAGACTTCTGAGCTCTTCAAGTCCAACCTTTGACCTAAGCACCACCTTGTCAACTAGACCATGGCACTAAGTGCCACATCCAGTCTCAAACACCTTCAGGGATAGTGAATCCACCACCTTCCTGGGCAGCCCATTCCACTGTCTGGTCACTTGCTCTGTAAAGAATTTCTTCCTAATTTCTAAGCTATACCTCCCCTGGCATAGCTTAAGACTGTGCCCTCTTTCTCTAACATATTATTCATGCAGGGTACAAGCATTACAATATATCCCAATAAAACAAAACCAATTAATTAGTCTTTGACTCTAAAGCAAGGCTATGAAATCACTATAATTTTGTATTATTACAAAACCAAAATTATTTCAGGAAAAATGCTTCATCATCTTTTCACCACCAGTGGTCCAATAGTAGCTACAACAGCCAAGCCACAGAAAGGTTTCATTTCTTGTGCAGGTTATCATACAGCAATAAAGGTCTCTGAAATGGCAGCCTCAGAAAAAGCAAACTCTCTAATTTGATATGACTGCCAAGAACCATGTTCTGTGTAATGAAGTTGCCCACTCTCTCATGTTTCATGTTTCCGTGTTTGCATGATTCCACAAGTCAGCATGACTTTAATACAGACTTTTTTTTTTTTTTAAGTTATATGCTTTATGTTATGCTTGTTAATAAAGGAAAGCATTACATAAAAGATGGTGCTGCTTCACTGGAATAATTCTTTTTCCACCAGGGTTTGCCAGTTCAGAATACTACTGTAAGGTTACCCACGAAAATCCAAAATCCCTGTGGCTTGACATAAGTAGCACACTGCCAGAAAGTTTTTCCTTGCAGAGCTGTATTAGTATACATATTTGCAGTCCAGTAGGGAAGGATGACAGTGACTCACCCACAGCTCCTGTCCCAGGGAGATGATCCCTTCTTGACGTCAATCACAGTGAAGATTCTCTTGTTCTTTCACTTGCAGAAAGGCTGCAATGGCCAAGAGAGGGTTCAGGAATGCAGTTATCGCTGAGCCATAAGAGGTCCTGCTTAAATGATGTTCATTTAGGTCTTAAATTCTGTTAAAATTACACTACTGAGACAATGTACTACAACCCCAAACATTTCACTTAAAGGAAAATTTTACTACACCTTATAAAAGTTCGAGTTCTAGGGTTTTTGGATGAGTAGTTTACCCTTCTGCTGCTACACAAAATATATCTTTGAGTCTGAATTAGTGAAAACAGCCTCTGCCTTTCCTAAACCCAAGATAGTTGGCTTCATTTTCTACTATGACAGTCTAACCCAATTACATATACAAGAAAAAAAAAGAGATGGAGGAGCATGAGAGGAAACATCGATGCTCACAGCCACAGAATAGTAAGACAGACATTCATCTGCAACATCTTTCCTGGAACTGTACAGGATTACCCAGTCTGAGGCCTGATTTTTACCCTTTGTGATGATGATGATGGTGATAATAGCAATAATGTGTTTGGAACAGGTAAATCCAACATCTTAAATAGTAATGTGGAGTCATAATTAATCATTTCACCTGTCTTTTCAAGACCCATCTTTTGCTGAAGTTCCCCAATTTCACAAGAATTTAATTTTTTTATTATTATTTATTATATGTATATATTATTATTTTTATTATTAATTATTTTGTTTATTATTATATATGGGTGTATTTAAAACATATGTGATATAAAACAGAGTATCAGGCTGTGTTTGTTCACTGAATACACCTGTTTTCCAATGTTATTGTGAGGCGAGACGTTGTATTTTTTTATTAAGTTCCATTATTATTTTCATTGTCGTTGCTGCTACCATTATGACTTATTATTAAAATGAAGCACAGAAATTGGATGGGGGAAAAAAATGCTCTGATCAGGAAAAAGTCTACAGAGTTTAAATAGGCTGTTGCATCTACAGACTTACTTGGCATTACAAATACACTTTGTTTCTATAAATTAAAAGTTACTTTAATCCAGTGATGAAGTAATTTCTTCATCAAGGAAATTAATAAGCTTTTCAGAGAATTGTGGATTCCAATGTGTGGACAAATACTTATTTCTGTGACTTATTACATTTCTGGTGGTCATGCTCTAACATTAATACTCTGGAGGTATTGCTTACAAGGGGTTTTATTGTACAAAAAACCGTGGCCAGCAAGAAGGAAGATACTCCATTTCATTTGGCAATTTTATATAGAATCTAAGTTTTTAGATCTTTTTACCTCGTTAATCTCTTAAAAAATTTTATATCCAGCTACCAGCAAGTAGAAGCTGGCATACTCAAGTACCTTGAATTACGGTGGGGTTTTTATTTATGAGGATCTACTCTTGCACCACTGTTAAGTCACAGCACCCTTAAAATCATACTCTATTTCTCTCAAAATAAATTTTTATAGAAATTTAGAGATATTAAAACTAATTTCTATTCCATTCTACTACTGTCCACTGAAAGAAAGGGTTTATTTAGATTAAGAAAATTAGACTAGACTGGTTTTAGTTGGTCCAAAGATGAGCTGACCTAATTTTTTTTTTTCCCCTCACAAAGGTGTNCATATACAAGAAAAAAAAAGAGATGGAGGAGCATGAGAGGAAACATCGATGCTCACAGCCACAGAATAGTAAGACAGACATTCATCTGCAACATCTTTCCTGGAACTGTACAGGATTACCCAGTCTGAGGCCTGATTTTTACCCTTTGTGATGATGATGATGGTGATAATAGCAATAATGTGTTTGGAACAGGTAAATCCAACATCTTAAATAGTAATGTGGAGTCATAATTAATCATTTCACCTGTCTTTTCAAGACCCATCTTTTGCTGAAGTTCCCCAATTTCACAAGAATTTAATTTTTTTATTATTATTTATTATATGTATATATTATTATTTTTATTATTAATTATTTTGTTTATTATTATATATGGGTGTATTTAAAACATATGTGATATAAAACAGAGTATCAGGCTGTGTTTGTTCACTGAATACACCTGTTTTCCAATGTTATTGTGAGGCGAGACGTTGTATTTTTTTATTAAGTTCCATTATTATTTTCATTGTCGTTGCTGCTACCATTATGACTTATTATTAAAATGAAGCACAGAAATTGGATGGGGGAAAAAAATGCTCTGATCAGGAAAAAGTCTACAGAGTTTAAATAGGCTGTTGCATCTACAGACTTACTTGGCATTACAAATACACTTTGTTTCTATAAATTAAAAGTTACTTTAATCCAGTGATGAAGTAATTTCTTCATCAAGGAAATTAATAAGCTTTTCAGAGAATTGTGGATTCCAATGTGTGGACAAATACTTATTTCTGTGACTTATTACATTTCTGGTGGTCATGCTCTAACATTAATACTCTGGAGGTATTGCTTACAAGGGGTTTTATTGTACAAAAAACCGTGGCCAGCAAGAAGGAAGATACTCCATTTCATTTGGCAATTTTATATAGAATCTAAGTTTTTAGATCTTTTTACCTCGTTAATCTCTTAAAAAATTTTATATCCAGCTACCAGCAAGTAGAAGCTGGCATACTCAAGTACCTTGAATTACGGTGGGGTTTTTATTTATGAGGATCTACTCTTGCACCACTGTTAAGTCACAGCACCCTTAAAATCATACTCTATTTCTCTCAAAATAAATTTTTATAGAAATTTAGAGATATTAAAACTAATTTCTATTCCATTCTACTACTGTCCACTGAAAGAAAGGGTTTATTTAGATTAAGAAAATTAGACTAGACTGGTTTTAGTTGGTCCAAAGATGAGCTGACCTAATTTTTTTTTTTCCCCTCACAAAGGTGTGGGTTAACAGTCTTTAATTTAGCCTAACGGGGCCCGTTTAATTTTGATGGACACTGAGAATGGATGCCAGATAGGTGAATTAAGGAGAGGGAAAAAAATGTCCTAAATTTTTGCTTGGAAAAAGGTCTAAGATAACACTGCAATGCCATATCTGAACTTGGACTGCCTTCAAAGTCATTTCCTACCACAGACCTAATTGAAAATTTGTTCTCAGACTCTTAACACTTAAAATAGCTATTCATTTACAGATCACTGGCAGGCTGGTGCCAAGCAGTCAACAATATGCAAATATATTTCTGTGAAATAATATTATATGTGTCATGACAATATGTTAAATAAGACATGGCACATAGTACCATGTGTTACTTTCTAATTTAAAAAGAAAAATATAAAAAAACCCACCCAAAATCATGGGTTAACAGTATATATTGAAAACTTTCCTTCTAATGCAGAACTCTTTTTTAACTAATTCCTGCACCACTACAGGAATGTAATAAGGCATCCGAAGCCATAAAAACGTTTATGATCCTCCATAAAACTTAAAAATGGACAAACTGATTTGTCTCAAAACATACAAAAATACTTGGACTGAGAATATACATGCCAGGTTTCCACTTGGGAAAAAAAATAAAAGTAGGGATTCGTACGATTACAAAATAATGAAAATAAAGGTTCATAATGGAAATGCTGATCAACTATTTACTTCACCCATGCTAGCTAGACACATAAATGCTCTCAGACAGTCTTTAAAAAAATGAAGCTTTCTTTGATAAACTCTGCTTCTATAACAAAAAATGAATGACCACCTTCCCCAGTTTTTTAGTTCAGTACACAAATAAGCACAGAAATCCCTATCTTCCAAATTTCCTGACTTCCCAGAATAGTTTTGAAGTAGGAATTATTGTAAGTCATGAGTGAAGATGTATTATAAGAAGTGCTAATGAAGCAGGAATTACAGTCTTTACATTTTTATTATTATTATTTGTTATGAGACCATCCTTTGAAGATGTTGTCAAGGCCAAAATATAATTGCAAAGTTAATTTCCTCTTTTCAGGGAAAATAAAGGTATTTCAAATTATCTATCCGACACAAGCTGGGGAAATAGCAACCTAATCAAATAATGTATGGTTTACATTAGAGTTTAGCAAAAACTACTATCTGACACTTTCAGAAATCAGTCAGATATCTGGGTACAGTAATTTCTCTACAGCAGTAGGCCAGGGCCAAATATGAAATGAAACTCATTGTTAATGTAAAATACCTTTAGCCTCTGATGCTCTTAAGACTTTTTCATTAAGTCCTTTCAACAGGGAATCAAACAGCTTATGATTCACGTTTTTGCCTTTTCTGGGAGTGGTTCCCAGTATAGTAATCTTTGCCAACGGGACCAAATCAGTCTTTAAGAGCATGTTCCAGATTTAGCACCATGATTCAAGCTACCATCTGGTTTTAAAGGGGAAAACCCTTCTCTGTGGAACTATTAACCTGACATGTCTCCAGTCTAGACTAATAATTATGTTAAGGACTGAGTGAGTCCATTATCCACATAGAATGGGTGGAGGCTCTGATAAACCAGTAATAATAGGCATCAGACTAGTCACCAAGGATTGTTCTTACTTACTTGCTTTCTTATAAAAGGGAACTTTAGGCTTATTCAAGATTTCTGCTCCCATTGGGACTGACAAACAGTACGCTTAGTCCCATCAAAGGCAAGGGACTGATTTAGTGTAGTGCCCATAAAACAGGAAATGGAATGTTTTTCAATAAAGCTTGACCCACTGCTGTAGATTTTTGTCAACACTGCTTTTGTTCAAAATGGGAAGCAGGGTTCCTCTAATTGTACCATTCCAATTCTTCTCATTGCAGCCTTTTATATATTCTAATGGACACATTCATGTAACACACAATTTGGAAAAAAGCGCAAAAGCAAAACAAGTGTTGAGAACTGGAAAGAAACTGGTGACCTTCAGTAGAAAAGAAAATAATGTACAGTTCACATTCACAGGGTGAAAAGTCTGAAATGCGAGTTCCCTAGGCCCCTTTTCAGCAGCAGGCCTAGCGCGGGAGCAGCTTCACTAAGAACACCGTGCAAAGAACTTCTGGCAGGAATCAGTCGCACCAACCTCTCGCCGGACCTGCGGGAATGGGGGATGCGCTCTCGGGTGCCATCTCCTGGCACCGAGACCATCCGCCGGCTGTTCAGCAGCCCCACCGTGTGCAAAGCACTCGTGTCCAAGCACACAGGGACATACATGCGTATTTAGCCTATTCCCATTTTTGTCATTCTAGAGTAGGGCAATCCAAGAACGTCTTTCAGGCTGGTTTTAGAAGCGCATGATAATGTACTATTTATACAATCATGTTGGCATTCATCTTTAATGCACCTAGTTAAGGCTACTGTCCAATACCCACAAGCACAAGTGCAAATCCTTTTGCCAACCTCCCTTGGTCTTTTCAGAGCTCTTAAAATGTTTTTCTCCAATTCAAAAGTGTTAACCAAAGTATCTAGATATGGAGAAAAAAACTCTTTATCCCATCTTGAAATAGGCAAGAAGAAAACAGATTTTCAAGCATACTCTATGGTCAAAGGAAAATAAACTGTATATAGTACTATTATAAAATATTTTAATTATTTTCTTGGGTTTTCCTTTCAAATATCTCAAAGAATTTCCAGGAGACTAAGAAGCATTGTTATCACCATTTTTCACAGAGGGAAACCAAGAGAGGAAACTAAAATGTGGCTGGTTTATTTCTTACAAGTAATAAAATTACTTATTACTGAAAAGGGAAAGAAAATATTTCAGGAATATACACTTCTACGTGCTGTTTTTCAAATCACCATTTAAAATGGCATATTTGAACTGATTGCTTTCATATTAATTCAGGATCTTGACATTTTTAAGTAGCTGCACACAAATGTCTAATGAAAGACAAATTTACGACCTCTTTGGAAAATACTGCTGGTATCTAACTTTGCAGAACTACGTCAGAAGTCAGAACAGTTACCTTCATTTACAGTATAAATTCCCATCATAAATTAACACTATAAAATGAAGCACAATCAGTTTCACACACAGCCATATGCAAGGGTCCCAGCACAATGACCAGGGAACCACTATCAGTCTTCAGCTATCAGCTTAGCTTCAGGTTTGGCTTTCTTTAAATAACACAGATACATTTAACATTAAAATACCTAAAAAGCTACAGGCATCATCATCATCATCATCATCATCGTTATTAGAAACAGCAATTTGCATGGTATGTTTTGCTCCTATGCAGCAACTAAGTTCTAAAGGATGACTATGCTTGTAACCACTATTCAGTTTTATAATGACTTCGTAACAAAATGACTTGACAATTCACATTGATGTTTTTCTTTCTCTTCTGTTCTCCAAGGTAACTGCTCTAACAGGAAGTAACAATTCTAAAAGACTGATCCCATTTAGCGAGCAGAGATGCTCAACATAGATACAAAGGAGATAGAAGAAAAACTCAAAAGATGCAGTTAAAAAAAACAAAGATGACTCTGAGGCTCTTGAAGATACCCTAACGTGAGTAGTAACATAAGAAATGGACCTCACTGAAACAAACAAAACAAAATAAACAGGAAAGATCTAGCCACAGGGCTTTGTCTTCCTGAAGATGAAAAGCAGTGTGCCACAGTCCTCACAGAAGGGTGGTAATTGGTGTGTTGGGAACATCCAATACCCATCCACTCTATAGCCCAGAGGACTGAGTGTATGTTACGCAACCTCACCCTCCCCAACAGCATTAGCTTGAACTCTTTCCGGAGTACTGCCTCTGTCGCTTTCAGCATGCACTCAGACTTGAGAAAGTGACACTTGCCATAGCACAGCGTTTTCTACGTAGCCCCCAGTGGGAACAAACCTTCCCACAGCTCACTATACACTGATAGGAAAGACAAGATCACTGAGAATGCAGAGCAACTATTTGCACTGTGACAAAGCTAAACTAGACGGTGCCATTCAGAGAGGGCAGAGTTAGGGCTGTGGTCATGTCATCAGACAGGCTGGAAACATGGCCAGAGTACCGTATGGCCTTCTTTTGTCAAGCTCACCACACACCTCTTCATTAATAAATAACAATTTGGCCTGTTACAGTTTGGCCTTAAGAGGCTTTGCCAGTTTGAACTGTAAACAAAATTGTACTCATTTTAATATGCAAAAAACATCTTGTTGCAATACAAACATAAATATTTAATTATTAATGTATTTTTGAAGACTATACAGATCTCCTCTTGAAATTGATGAAGTTTGGGGATTTTTTTAGATTTTCTTTTCAATAACAAACTTTGTTCATTTATTTCCTGTCAGATAAACTTGACTGTTCAAGGAAAAATATTATACTTGCCCTCCCAGTACTAATATCCCATTACTGATTCTGCCACCACAGAAAATGAGCAAAGAGAGCTACTGGCCTGCGATTCGGAGAATCCCTTGTCTGCCATAAGCTGTGCAGCTGTAAACACAGCTCACCTGCAGGCTCTGTTCCTCATTTGTGAAGCAGAGATAATAGTTACTCCTTGCTTGTTTCACAATAGTGTTGAGAAGTAAAACACAATAAACCTTTGGGAACACTGTGGTCATAAGAAGTAAAGCAGCAAAGGTGAAAAGCCAGGGCATATTTATTTTTATGGCAGAGCACTGCTCTCAGAGCAGTAAGGCAAACACATCCTTGTGTAACAACAGGTAGGGTTGGTTGCAAGTGAGATGCATTCAGCCTGTTGCTCTTAACATAGTATTGTTTCTGCTGCTAGCTTTTCAGGACACTGTGATCAAATAATTATTGTTTCCTTGGCTGCCAACTATTTTTCTTTTATTAGTAATACCGACCTTTGTTTATTCTTCTTCCTCCCATGGGAAATTTCAACACGCCTCCAGAAGGGATGTTGTATGACTCTCGTTAATAATGGGATCCCTCCCTTTCTTCCCAGGCAAGGCTTCTCTTTCCATTTTCCTTTTTTTCCGCTCTATATTTGTAGAGAGCGACACCAAGTCAAATCTTTGCTGTGTTCACATTCATGTGATCTGAACAAGATGAACAGATCAGCAGTTCTCACACATTTGCCTAGGAGACGTACAGCTGAAGAGAATTCATCTCAAACACCATTCCATTTAAACTGTTTGACATTCATTCTGGCAACATTAGCAACAGACCATATAGAAACGTTGTGAATATATATATGTATATAGTGCATATACATTTTTGAGGGGTTTTTCTTCCCTTAATGCAGTGTTTTCTTGGATTTTGCATCCTTCATTTCTTGGCTCTTTTGCTTTTAATTTCCTATTTGTTTTCCCACCATGCTCTTTCCTTTCTCACCAATGCATGCATTTTACTACTTCTACCCAATACTGCTCACTCACAGCCTATTTCTTGGTGTGGCTTTCTATGCTTTAGTTACTTCTCCACCCCCACCCCACCCCCCAGACACCTGATCATCTTCTTTCAGATACGTAGTTTATTTTACCTTCTTGTCATGAACTACTACCCTTTGTCCTAGAAAATCCTTTTCTTTCACTGGGTCATCGTGTACTTCTGTCATTCTCTTTCATAGCCCCCAGCTCCACTCCTGGCAGCTCCTGCTGATGACAGATGTCTCACAATCAGCTGCAAGCCTGCTCTTGGCTGCAAGCCTGAGGGAAGCTCCAGACTTTTTTTCACACTTGTTCTTTGCAGTAGCACTTTTATACAGATGCAGCAAAGTCACCTTTTCTTGAAGTACAACTTCTTACAGAATTCCAGGTCTCTCTGCACCACCAAGACTGAATACCTTTAGAAACAGCCTGAGAAAAATTGCAGACAATGCTATCCAGCAGCATGAGTAAGTATGGATGGCATTTTGCCCTGGAAGTCCTGTTTTGAGCAGTCAGAGCATGTCAGCACATTACTCCATTACCTAATATACACAGCAGGAGCTCCAGAACTGTGTGCAGATGAACCTTCATCATACCAACCTATGCTATATACATCTCCCCCCACCATCTAGTGCAATACTTTTATCTCTTCCTATGTCTCCTGGGCCATTCAACCTCAGTATTATCTTCCCCTACTCATTTCTTCCACTTACCTTTGGCCAGCCATAAAGCGTACATAATTGTCCAACATGGAGCTAAATGAAGAGAGTCCTTCATTTAGTCCTTCATGACTTAGGGTGTGCTAAGTCATCACGCAACCAGCAGGAAAGTCTACAAATTCAGATTAGCTAGATATTCCAATGCTACACACATTTAGATTGGCCTGGTGCCTATCTATCAGATGCTGGCAGCCAAACACCACAGTCTTGTAACTTGCATAAAAATGTCTTAACGGGCTATGTCGGTACAGATCCAATACACAAACTAATTGTATCAACTTCTGGCCTGCACTTTCTGCTGTATCTACGTGCTCCTGAGCAAAGAAACCAACACCGAAGGACTTGCTAACTCAGCTCTACATGATGCAACTGCATTGGCAAGTAGCACTTAGCAATAGAAAGTCTGTGAACTAAGACAGCGGCTGCTGAGAACCAGATGCCCATGTGACCTGCGTTTGGCAAGAGCTTTACTTTGCACTAGCTCTGGCCTAGTCCTGAAGACTGAAGCCCTAACAGCAGACAGAGTTCTAGAACACATCATCTGATTTCACAGAAACACAGAATGGTTCAGGCTGAAAGGGATCTCTGGAGGTCACCTTCTCTGACCTGCCCTGCTCAAGCAGGGCCACCTAGAGCTGGTTGCCCAGAATATTTCCAAGTATGAAGACTCTAAAACCTCTCTGGAGAACCTGTGCCAGTGCTGGGTCACCCTCACAGTAAAAAAACTGTTCATGTTCAAACAGAACCTACCATATTTCAGTTTTTATTTCAGACTTAGTCTTATCCGAAAATAATCCAGGTTACAAATTTTGAGACCACTCCAAATGCAATCAAATGGATGTTTCAGAGATTTGCTTCAGCAGTAAAAACATAAGTCTTTATTCCTAGCTGAAATATTATTGTAGATTTATTCAGTTTCATCTACACAACTGTGTTCTACCACTCTTATTCATAATCAGGAGTTCCTGACTTTAAAAAGTGATGTTTGACATCATATTTCTTCAAATGTTTTAACATAGTATGGGGAATTTTTTCTTCTTCCCTTAGGTCCTTCCAAAAACAGGACACAAAGCAAAATACAGAGAACTCTCCAAGCACAAATATACCACCACACTATGCATTGTGATGATTTAAACAGTTGAAGTATATGTTTCATCCATTCAAAAGTCGGTAATACTAAAAATAAGAGATAAAGAAGACAGATT
Organism: Oxyruncus cristatus; assembly: GCA_013399855.1. Taxonomy (NCBI): domain Eukaryota; kingdom Metazoa; phylum Chordata; class Aves; order Passeriformes; family Cotingidae; genus Oxyruncus; species Oxyruncus cristatus. Next base: position 3,030,866 of record VXAY01007342.1, read on the forward strand.
GATGTATTCCCTTCCATTTGTTTCCCACATTACAGAGATTATATCCCAAGAATTTGCAAAGCCACAATTAACATCTGTGATAGAAACCTGAAAACAACTTTGCCAAGATTCATCAAGACAGCCCTGTTCTAGTACTGCTGAAGTCATGGCTATGGTTACAGCTCCGTGGCAGATCATCAGCTGGGACAAGTCACCTAGATCACTTAGAAAAATACAACTCAGTTTGACTTGCAGAATTGCTATCACTGCAGTTTAAAAATTATAAAACCATCTGCAGACAAGTACTACTGATATAATTCAGGAATAAAAGAAATAAAGCACAATAATAGAAGCAAACAATACACGCCAAACATTTTTGGTCTTCCAAAAAGAGTGAAGAGATGTTAACGAACACTTTATTGAAAACTCCCAGAATGATGGACTTCAAAATGTCTATTTTCTTTCTAGTATCTTATTTCTCTTCAAATCAGTAAGAAAGGCCACTATAAGTACAGGTTCTCAGCTTTTGCCATTTTAATGAGATTTTCTCAAAAACTTAAAAAAGTTTAAAAGCTTCTGTTAAAATGAAACTGTACAATAAAATTGCATCATGCCCAAAAGCTTTATTCCTTCAACCTTTAACCTAACAAGTCAAGGAAATTAATTAATTAATCAGCTTGCAAAATGAAGTGTTACTTTTGTGAATACAAGAGGCAGAATTTGGCGCTCAGAAGACTTCCTGCTAAACTGGCTTGCTCATGTAGACAGAATATTTGTCTTACACTTTTTAACAAAACACAACTGCTATTTTCTGCCCATTGATATGTACAAGTTTTAATTTAAAAGTTCATCAATTTGCATGGTGGTAAGAAAAAAAGAAAAAGGTTTCATCTGACCTTTTTTTTTGATAAAATTTTAACACAATAGCTGTTAACATTCAAAAACGCTTCGGGGTCAATTCCCATAAATTGTGGTAGCACTAATTTAATTCTTAAGTGTAGGTAGGATGGTTTTCCCATACCTGTAACCTTGTTTTTATCATAAACAAGTTGCTTCTTGACTACTTTAAAAAAAAAGTAAGCACTCCCAGTCATTTTCATACAGAAAAAGTGGTACTGCTAGAGATATTAGTGTGTAAAAAGAAATAGGGGGGGAAAACAGGAAAAATTCTGGTTACAAATAAAATATGCAAAATGCTCTGGAAATAAAATGTCCACAGTCAGTATTTACATCAAATAGTTTTCTTTTTTCAAAATTAAGCAAGACTTAGGAATTCATAAAATACACATGCTAACTAGGAGTCACCAAGCCAAGAGGAAATTCTGTACAGGGAGGTGTGGCTGTCGCCCTGTTAAAGCCAAGGTGTCTGAGTCAGCACCACAAAGGTGGCATCTTCATCTGTTCAGGAGCCAAAAATTGGGAGTCCTCTCCTGAGGCAGTGCCTAAAGTAGCCTTTGAAGAACAGAACACTACTCACCCCTTTTGAAATGCAGCTGCCGTGGGAGGGGGTATGTTATGCAACACCCAAGCAGTTATAGCACCTGCCAAGTTTTGTGCTCTAGCTTTCAAGATTAGCCCTGTCTCTTTTCTCATGATTATGTAACAAAATTCAAAACTAGTCTTTTGAATAGACTTAAATCCAGAGCAACTTGCTCTCCACATCCAGAGCACCACAGACATTAGCTTACAACCACGTTGCCTTCTGCCTCTGAAGATTTATTTCCTCTTTTGTGAAATCTGTGAGGACACAGAGGGGGACTGCCCTTAGCACCCTTCTCACTGTCCTCCAGCCTAGACACTGGCTTGGTGATTAACATATGGTCATGGGAAGGAAGAGACATTGATATGAATGAGGACACACCTGAATCTCATTTTCCTGCTTGTCCGACTAGTCTAACCACTATACTAACCATTGAATCATGAGCAACCTGGTTTTGAATAACAGTGTTCATTACTACTCTGGTTTGTTTTGTTCATGGTTTTGGTGTTTTGTTTTTTTTTTTTAAGGAATGATCCAAGTATCCACATTGGATCAGTCCCTCATGAGGCTTAGATGACACCTCAACCCATTTCTGATTGGCTTAAGTCCTGAGTTACATATGCCAACACTACAGTTGCTATGAAGTCCTTCAGATAAACGAGAATATGCTTACAGAGTTAAAGTAGCTCAATGACTATGCAGCTGCTGAGGAGAGTTGGTTGGACTTTTATTACTGTCAGTCTTAAATGAAACAAGTCATAGGTCCGTACATAAATACATATATTTGACCCTAAATCTGCACATTTCATATAGTATCAATGATTTTGAAAAAAATACTGGGAGAAAAAGGCACAATGATTCACTATGAATCATTACAGTTTGCAGATCAGTGTCTCAAGCTGTGGTCAAAACTTTTATTCACCACTTCTAATAGCATTCAAGAGCTTTTGTTTAGGACTTACATAGATTAGGCAAGGTGAACAAGGCAAGCAAATGAATGTCCCTTTCCCTTCTTCTATGTAGAAAGAAGAAAGTAGTCCAAATATTAAAAAAGTGGTTAATGGGTTTACATAAAACAAAAATCATAAAATGTCCTCTGACATTGATAATTAATGTAATATTTAAATTACCACATTGATCATGATTTGGCCATTTTATTTATTTTCTAAAAATAAGTCCACACGGGAAAGAAAATAGATATTGTTTTAAATTAATTTGATTATCATATATCCAAACACTAGTCCTGATAACTCAAGCTGGGTCTTTTTGCATATCCAAATTACAAAACACTTCCAACAGCATTCTGTGCAGTACTGCTCATTTCAAGTACATGATTATCAACTGAACATACAGAAAAGAGGAAAAGAGTTATTATAGCTAATAACTATACTTATGTATACAATGTACTCAGCCTTTCTGTATAGGTACAATGTGAAAAGCCTTTTCATTTATTTAATTTCTCATTTTACAGGGTTTCCTCTCCACTCTTTCAATTAAACTTTTTTTCCCCTTTTCAACAGTCCTTTCCAGCAGCAGTTTTAATGACTTATTCTCTCAAGTCTCTCAAGAAAAGATATTTCCCTTTCTGTCAGCTGTTCCTGCCATGTCTTCCTCACAACTGTTCTGCCAGTCTCCTGTATAGTTCATCTCCCTACCTCTGCAGCTTAGCAGCTCAGAACTCCACGGCATTGTTCAAAGAGAAACAAAGCACCTGACAGGAAATGCATAACAAGCAACTTTGGCGTTATGTACAAAAAAAAATTATTCTATTTCTAGAAAACAAATTCTACATCTGTACAGCTTCTGTGATCTACAGATTCTGTGATATGAACTGCAGCACTGACTCATCTTTTTAAAAAAAAATAAAAAACTCCTACCTGTATTCATAGTTTCTGACCTTGTAATAAACTCTGGCTGAAATACTTGCTTTGAAAGAACCAATACACATTTAAACCACTTTTTTCCCTTACAACAACCTAGCTCTTCTGTGTTACTTCTGCCCTCTTACTACTGTGAGACAGACTAAACCAGATGACAGCAAATTATATACCGAACACCTCATCCTGTTATGCTCTTGCTTTCTTCCCCTACTTACCCTCCAGAGTTCTTCCAATTTAGACCCATTACAAAGATCGTACATCCAGCTGTGCCACACTAGCACAACCCAAAATAATCCACCTTTAATCTCCCAAGATTCCTCTTGACCCAACTAATGACAGAAGTGGTGGTGTAGGCAAGAGTAGGTATGACCTGGAGACTATAAGAACATAGTATCTCCATGGAGCTACCCCTAAATGCCTATGGATTGAGAGATTTCATGTGAAGGTAGCCAAGGTAAAGAAGGGTGAGGTGCTATAATTATGGCACCATTTGGCTGTCAAATAAGGTATTTTCCAACTCTAAGGCAACCGTTTTAAGAAGCAAATTATGCATTTTAATATACTGAGATATATTAAAGTGGAAAAAAAAATGCAAAAACACAAGAGTGGATGGAAATTCTGTATAGCTAGCAAACTGAGAAAAACCCCACACACATAGCATTAAAAACTCAAAAATTCTAGTATTATTTAATCCAGAAAAAAAATTGCATGAGTTTACATATTTAAAACTTTGAAGTGAAACTAATAAGGGAAATTACCATCGTCTTTTTTAATTAACTGAAAACAAGAAATGAAATTATGTAATTATCAAGGTTTTTAAATTTAGTATTTACTAAAAACTTCCTTTTGGTACTGTAATTCCATATCAATTGTAATTACACCTGGGGAAAAAAAACCCTAAATATTAATATTTTACTACTATTAAGTTGAGAAATATAAGATTGTAGAATTAAAAAAATACCCCAATCAAATAACTACCAAACTACAAAGTAAAAAAGAAATCATAGACAGAAATGCTATTCTACTAATTTTTCAGCTCTCAGGAATGTATTTTTTAAGAGGAAGAAGAGCTTTTCCAGAAGTACCAGAATTTAGTCCTCATAAATAACAAAATGAGTGGACTAATGACCTTAACCTACTACAAGTATTAAAAATCTTGTGCTCTTATTACTTCAGTAGCTTAAAAAAAATGAGATGGAGCAATACAATAATGAATTGGAGAAAATTATTTCTTTATACCATATTATATAATTCCTTAATTCCACACAATCCACCATGATGAACTGTTCTCATAAAATATTGCATATTGCATTTTATAGCACCAATGAGTCAATATAACTAAATGGGAATAAAATTCTGCAAATCCAATTGGTATTTCTTCAGGCAACCAAGCTGCTAAATACAGGTTCTGTTATAGTGATTTACCAAGGAGAAAACTCAGTTTATGATAAATATTTTAAAAACTCATTTATACTTATGACTGCGAAAGTAGTTCTGCCCCTTCCTTCCGCGATATTCCAGGTCAGGTTTGGTACATCCAATATGTAACGCAGTAATAAAAAAATTATGATACATTTTTTAATCAGAACCTGTTGCACCACATGAATTTAAAAGCTTCAGTACACAATTGTAGCCAAGTTGCTACAGGAATCATGCCAGTTAGAAACTCACCTATCCGGTCAGGGTCTAAAAGGTCTGATTATCAACTTCCTTAGTTACCTGTTGCATGAGCTTCCCAAGGCTAGGGACAGACAAGTGTGGCCAGGGTCTGTGACTCTGGAATTCCTGCCATGCTGGTTTCACCCTATCCATTACACTATTCTTATTCACAAAGTGATCTATCAGAAAGATGTTTACATTTTAGTTATTTTTGGTACTCATTAGATTAAGTCTGAATTTCAAAATAAGAAAGTCTTTCTTTGAGAAAAATGAGGCAAGTCAATCAAATTAATTACAAGAAAAGACCTTTAAGTGAGATTACATTTTGTGCAGTGACTTAAGGAATGTTTTGCAAACTGTACTTGAACTTAGTAAAAATATTTCCCTATTAAAAAAAAAAAGCACCAGTTGTGAAAGATATCAAGGAGCTAAAATTTCTGCTCAAAGTAAAAAGTGAGGTTAACTATCTATAGATTGAACCAGTTTACTGAAATCAAGAATAACACCAGTTCTAAATATTGTTATAGCAGAAAAGACTAAAAATTACATAGCAGAACTGTGATAAAAACATCCTACAGACATGCCTACAGAACCGCTAGTTCATACTCTCTGCATGACCTCAAGTGCTTCCTTCAGACTTGCCTACAGACTCGTTGTTAACATTGTTGATAATAACATCTGCATGTAAGTACACGCTAAATACAGCCAAAACAGACATTTCAGTGTGCCACACTGGACATTAGCTACATGGAAACAGACCCCCAGGACCTGAGCATCTCATGAACTGGACTAGCTGGATTGACGCTGAAACAAGGAGTGGTTCTCTCTTTTCCCTTTTCCTTTCTTTCTTTCTTCCTGTCTTGCTCTCTTTCTCTCTCTTTCATGTTTTCCCCTTTAATTCCTCTCTTCCCTCTCACCCTGCCCCCTTATCCAAAACGCACTGCCATGTGCTTTATGTAGTAGGTGTAGGGACTAACACAATAACTTCCATACCAAGTCTGTAATTTACTAACAAAACTTTGTTTGCGGGCCCTCTGAGTTTTGTTGCTGCTTTCGACCAAATGAGCATTTACGAATCTTAGGTGCTTCCTTCTCTTTAAGGGACTGGTGGCCATAGTGATTCAAGAGAGGAATCAAAAAAATTAATTTTCACAATTGCTGGGGGGGGGGCGGCTGTTTTTTCATAACTTCCTGATAGGTTCCTTGTGTCCCCTATGTCAAAGCAAAAAAAAACCCCAAACCAAACCAAAAAAAAAAAAACCAGACTGAAAAAAAAAAAAAGAAAATCACTGAAAAAAAGATGTCAATGTCCCCGGTCAGCGTTCGGCCGCGCTACCGCCGGGTTGCCAGCACAGCGGGCAGCCCGCGGCCCAGCGGACAGGCCGGCCGAGGCTCCTCTTCCGAGCGCCGCTTCCCATTGGCTGCCGAATATTGCCGAGTGTTCTCGGGCTCCTCCGCCGCGGCGCCGGAGGCGACGGAAGGGGGGGAGCGGCTCAATCGCGGAGCGGTGCATTGTGGGGCGGGAGAGGAGAGTCGGTGCTGAGCCAGGGCAGCCATCTTGGCTGCGTCCGGACTTGCTCCTGCTCCCGGGGCCTGTTCCTTCTCCTTGCAGCGCAAAGCGGTGGGAAGGGACAGGACGAGGGGTTCGCTCGGGGGGTGCTGATGCGCGCAGAGCGTCCTTGCACCTCTCCCGGGCGCCGCTAGCGAAGGGGGCGGGGGTGGTCGAGCGGTCGTCGGTGCGGCCTCTCCTCTCCGCCGGGATGGGTCGGTCCCGCAGCCGGAGCTCGTCCCGCTCCAAGCACACCAAGAGCTCCAAGCACAACAAGAAGAACCGGAGCCGATCGCGGTCTCGCTCCCGGGAAAAGGAGCGGGCGCGTAAGCGCTCTAAGTCCCGGGAGAGCAAGCGGAACCGGCGCCGGGAGTCCCGCTCCCGCTCGCGCTCCAACACGGCCCCCTCCTCCCGTCGCGACCGGGAGCGGGACCGCGACCGCGCCTCCTCCCCCC